>APFE031573414.1:239411-276370 GCA_000404065.3 Pinus taeda
TATTATAGTAGTTGTTTCTCCTAGTGTATTAATAGGGAAACCATATTAACGATAAAACCACAATTTTGCAATATTTACATATAAAAAGTTTGAACTTTCAATTATTAAAAGATTGTACTAGAGGACTAAATAGCTTGGACTAAATTCTAGCTTTAAAGACAAAATAACATAAGCACCTAAAAACTCTTGACTGAAAAGAACCTTCCATTTCGAATTCATGGAGACTGAGGCGTCCATAATGATTCGCTCTTTGTCAATGCCAGGAGAGCATCCTAGTTCTAGGGGAATGCGCAATTGAACTTTAACACATCCCACTTTGATATGTAGAGTTTTCATAGTTAGTTGTAGCTCATATAACATTAGGAGGATCTCCTCTTTGGATTCATTCTAAACAAGTAGAACTTGGCCAACGAGGAGCTTCAAATGGCAATAGATATCAATGGTGTACATGTATTGACTGAAGCACCTCCTAATGTGACCGATATTATGTACCCAATTAGCAATCTCCATTAACACCTTAAATTTTGCTAAGCATTCTCTCTCACCAACAATTTCACATTCAACTTGTGTAATTTCTTCTTGGATAACCTTAGGAGTCTTGGCCCAATATCTTTGATCCAAGATCTCAATCCTTTGATGGGCATGAGAACCACCTTGTTCCCATAAGTATGTTTCCCCTCACCTTCTTTGAGCCCATTGACGCAACATTACAACTAGAAAACCACTAAGGGACAAGGGATTAGTAGAGGCAAAAGTTTCATGAACAATCTAAACAAAGAGGGGGAGGGTAAAGACAAAGTCAAGTGGGAGAGACAAAATAATGAACCAAAGGGAGCATGAAGAGTGAGAAAATTCCCAAAGGGATGGACAAGGAGGAAGGGTTGCTACGATGATTCAAACTTTGGTTCTATAAGAGAACTAGAAAATAGACTAGAGACCTAGGATATAATCTTACTAAGAGAAAATAGAACAAAAATGGCTAGATTTGAAGGATGCATTGAGGAGAGTGTCAAACTAAAGAAGAAAATACTTTGGGAAATGTTATTAGGATCATTTCCCTTAGACAAATTTGTTGAGGAAGGAAGTGAGTGCATTTTTTTAGACTCCAAAAGACTATTAGAATTAAAGAAAGGGTAATAAACCATAAGGAAATTCCCACCCAGAGTGAGTGGAGTGTGGACTGTAAACTCTATATGCTGCGAAGAATGGAGTAGACTATAGTAGAATAAACTTAAGACATAGTAATGTATAGGATACCTAGAGAGCACGAGTGGAGTAACAAGAGTAATGAAGAAGCATGAAGCCATGAAAACCAATAATACACCTTCCTACTGACCCAGATGTGTTGGTAAATCCATGTGTGTGTGGTGCAATCTCCCTTTGCTTAGAATGAGTTTCTCCTCTGGCACAAGACTATTGTGCATGGGAGATTATGCATTACCTCCCATATCTATGAATCATTACAATGTTGATCCTCCACTTGCTCTACCACATTGAATTATTAATCATCCCACCATTAAACCATGTAAACATCTCAATCAAATGCATGGAGTTGTGTAGAAGAGTTATGGTTGAATTATACACCAAGAGGCATGTGGGCACGTACTCATCCGTAGATGCTTGGCGCAAGGGTGACCATGTGTCCCCCCCACTTTTTTCCACCCTAACAGCCCATATGGGGAGCGCACATCTTTCAAATCTAACTCTTCACTTCTTTTTTTTGTTATATTGAATTCTAGCATGGAGATCTAGAAGTAGTTTTCTAATTATGCCTATGACTTGCATCCTTTGTTGGCGAGTTAATTAGCAATGTTATGGCCAATATTAAGAAATGAGAGGTAATCAACATCGGGATATGATGAAGGAGAGTAGTAACCCTTTTCGAGTTTCTTTATAAATGCTTATTGCTAGAGAAATGTTGGGGGTAGTGCCATGGGGGATTTTAGTGATTATATGCATAATCAACTTAGAATCTTGTTTTATTATCATCTTGGGGAAGGCCTTCTCTTGGGCTATATAGAGGCCTATCTTGAGTGCTTCAAGTTTTATTACATTGTATTTATTGAGACCCACGGGAATAGAGAATATAAATATGATCTTGCCTTAAGGATATTTGAAGATTACTCCAATACTAGATTTCTCAAGGTTACCTGATCCATGTGGATCTCCAGATACCAGTGGCATGGTAAAAAAAGCTTGAAATTCAAAGTGGCAAAAAGATGATAAACTTGACACTAGATTAAAGTGTTTGTCACCCTGATTCCAAAGGTGTGAATGACACTCTAATCCGAGTTTGTATGAGGAAGATAGAAGTAGTCAAAGTTCAGGGTTGACTTACCCTTATGGCACGCTTAAGGAGGGTGCAATTTGGTAGAAACCCAATGCCGGAATCTGACCAGTTTTCCGGGCAAATTTTTAAGATGATTAATTCGTCCAATAACCCCTAAGGCGAGTTAATAAGTTTATAAAAAAGGGCGATAGGACATGACCCCCGCCGCCCCTGGTGGAGCCCACAACCATTTAATATTAAAAAAGGGGCAGGCGGCCATGACCTTGCCAGCCCCGAAACTTAAAAAAATATTAAAAAAAGGGCAGGCAGCCATGACCCCTCTATCCCCAAAATTTCCGCAGCAAAATATATATTACATATAGTGTTTGGGGGTAGGCTGTCAATCCCGCTGCCCCTCCACTCCATTCATACAACAAGCCACGATGGAGAATAGAGGGAACGGGCCACTAGTCCGGACGACACGCCGCCTAGTCCATTTGTTCAACTACATTATGTTAAAATGGGGAGGGGCAGATTTGATCCCCTGACCCCTCCTTAACCACTATACTATTTTACCATTGTGCCAACGGTCTCCGTTGGGAGGTCCGCTAGCCAAATGTTATATGAACCTTCTGAACAGTGCGATCGGGGGGAGTAGGCACGAATTACGAGAATTAATATATTTTATTGCAGGAAGGGCAGAAACCTGAGTGACTTGTGGCACGGGGCGGAACCTTGCCTGAGCACATTAATCAGAGGATCAATTTGGTTCAGTGTAAGAATTGGGAAAGTTTTATATCGATTTTGCACCTCTCGGCAACAGGAACTCAACGATGATGTCAGTTTCTGCAACAAAGCTCTCCATTTTTTTTGGCCATTTTCGAGATTGGAGGTATAAGACTCCTTATGTAAATTTTGATTGTACTTATTTTTCTTTTATTCCACTTAATGAATGAAGGCCTCCCCATTGATCAAGAAGGGTCTGAAGACGTTACCAAGTCTCTTGTCTTCTTTCATGCCTTTATGTGTTTCCTCTCTTCTTTCATGTGCACATTAAGTTTCTATGGTTAAGCTACAATTTGTTCATGTAATTCTTTAATACATCCATAAGCAAAAGATCTTAGATCAAGTGGTATCATAGTAGGTCTTTGTAGATGTGAATTGCATGTTTGTATGCTAACAAGAAACAGGTTCTTAAGAGGCGAAGGGAAACTAAAGTCTTTCGATCCTGAAGCGGGGCGTGCACATCAAAGAAGGAACATGGCCGATGACAAGGTTCGCTATGAGGAGGAGCACAATTACCGCAAAACCTTCTACACAATGGTGGAAAGGGTTGAAAAGTTGTTCTCAAGGCTTGAGAAGACAATAAAAGCAGAGGAGAATGGGCCAATAGAACAAGGTTCGACGCATGGAAATTGTGGAGAGGAACCCCCTCCTTCTCCTTCCACGAGTGAAAGTTTCTCTTCTTCTTCTCACCATCATCATAGGAATTCAAGCAATGCATCTAAGAAACCTTTCTTTAAAGTAGATGTCAAATTTGATCTTCCCATGTATAACAGTGAAAGTAATGCAGAAAAACTTAACAATTGGATTAGGCAGATTGAAGTCTACTGTAGAATTCAATAGATTGAAGAGGATGAGGAAAAGATCCTGTTGGCATCCCTTCGATTGAGTGGCACCACTCTCGTTTGGTGGGAGAGAAAATTTCAGGGCAGCAAGAATCTCGGTAACCTTCTCTCCTCATGGTCAAATTTTGTGTCTGCATTGAAAAAATAATTTTACCCCTTAAGCTATAGGCAAAAGGCATTAATCGAATGGAAACAATTAAGGCAAAGCAAATGCCAAAATATGAAAAACTTTACTAAAGAATTTAGAAGACAAGCATTGAATTTGAGCATTTCCTTAGATTCACCACATATTGTAACTAAGTATATCATTTCTTTACATAGTTACATAAGGCATTCATTATTATTGTTTGAGCCTGCTACTGTCAATGAGGCCAGTGTGAAAGACATGCATCTTGAAGGGCCTCGATATTAATGGCTATGGCATCATGAACCCCATCAAAGTAGAGGAAATGCCTCATCATGCAGGACTCGGTTATGTTAGAAAGGACGTTGGGAAAAGCTCCAAAGTAGCTAGTGACCAGTCAACAATGGATGATGAGACTTCCTCCTATTCCAGTGATAGTAAGGGCTCCATGAACCCTTCTGAAAGGAACACCAAGGGAAGCATTTCAAGAAGACCCTGAAGGTTTGGAGAAAGAAAAATTGTTGTATTCGCTATAACGAGTGTTGGTTGTGGAGCCTAATTATATTCTTTATTTAGAGGTATCACCACATTGGACCCCAGTTGGTAATGTGGCAGCAAAGCCACCCGTAATATTTGCACTACAATGGGGGGTCTAGGGGGGGTGACAACGATATTTAGGAGCCCCCCGCTAAAAATAGATGTAAAATTGCCTAGTAAAATGTTATAATTTTGTAGTCAATCTGGGTCGTTTATTAGGCAGAGATCTGATGGTAGAAGTTATGTTTAATTTAGGGTTTTTTTCCCTAGAAGGCAACCCCTTGCTATATATGAGGGAATTATATTGTGTCTATGCAAATCGATATTCTGAGCGAGAAAGAGAGAGGATATTGAGTGAGAGAGTAGACGGAATTACAACGGATCTACTATAGGTTGTATCTCTTCAGTTTGCTGGATAATATAAAAGGAAGAACTGACTGTTTCTCCGTGGACGTAGCCCAAATTGGGTGAACCACGTATATCTATGTCTCTCTTGTTTTATGTGTTTATATTTCTGCAATATTTTATGTGATCCATTGCTTAGTAATATATAATTTTCTAACAACGAGGAGGGGCATAAGGAAAGCACGTGCCAAATAATCCACAGCTAGAAAGAAGCAAAAGAGAAGCCATCTAGTGGCAACGCTAAAAAACATTCATGGTGGTTTGCTTTATTAAGAAAATCACATTTTTTTTAATAGTAGTTTGTATGGCCTTAGTTTGTAAATCATGCGTTGCAAGTAAATGTAAAAGTGATGATGTGTTGCCATCACTTAGAAATGAAACGATGATGTTTTTGGGCCTTCTTATGAGTAGTTGAGGCATTTATTGTATTGTGTAATCCTTGACCAAAGAGTGTGTGCTATAAACTCTTGGCAAGTGAGGGATTGTTGAGTCATGAGTGGTTGTATATGAGTGTAGAAGATGTATTAGTTTTGCGTGAAGATGATTGAAAGTGTGGTTTGGAAAAGACACAAGTCATATGTTGAATGGTGTTAATGCTTTTGGTGGTCAAAAAGCTCTCAGTGGTGAGGATTGATCCAGGTGGATCTCTAGATACTAGTGGCATGGTAAAAAAAGCTCGAAATTAAAAGTGGTAGAAAGATGATAAACTTGACACTAGATCAAAGTGCTCATCACCCTGATTCCAATGGTGTGAACGATGCTCCAATCTGAGTTCATATGAGGAAGATATAAGCAGTCAAAGTTCAAGGTTGACTTACCCATGTGGTAGGCTTAAGGAGGGTGCAATTTTGCAGAAACAAGGTATCCAAATCCGACCAGTTTTTCGAGAAAATTTGTAGGACAATTAATTCGTCCAATAACCCCTAAGGTTTGAGAAATGTTCTAAGGTGGGTTAATAAGTTTTAAAAGAAGGGCAGCATGCCATGACCCCACTACCCCCGAAACTACCAAAATAATTTAATATTAAAAAAGGGGCAAACAACCATGACCTCGCTGCCCCCGGAACTGCCTCAACAAAATATATATTATATATAGTGTTGGGGGGTGGGCTGTCAGTCCTGTCGCCCCTCCAATCCATTCATACAAAAAACCACGACGGAGAATAGGGGGGACGGGCCACCGATCCAATGGATTTGCTATCCAATCCATTCGTTCAACTACATTATGCTAAAACGGGGAGGGGCGAGATTTGATCCCCCCGACCCCTCCTCAACCACTATATTATTTTACCATTGCGACAATGGACTCCGTTGGGAGGTCCGCCAACCAAATGTTATATGAACCTTTCTGAACAATGTGACTGGGGGGAGCGAACACAAATTCTGAGAATTAATATATTTTATTACAGGAAGGGTGGAACCTTGAGCGACCTATGGCAAGGGGCAGAACCTTGTCTGAGCACATTTTTCAAAGGATCAATTTGGTTCAGTGTCAGAATTGGGCAAGTTTTATATCAATTTTTCACCTCTCAGCAACGGGAACTCAACGGTGATGTTAGTTTCTGCAACAAAGCTCTCCATTTTTCGGCCATTTTCTAGATTGGAGGTATAGGACTCCTTATGTAAATGTTGATTGTACTTCTTTCTCTTTTATGCCACTTAGTGAATTAATACCTCCCCATTGATTGAGTAGGGTCCAGAGACATAGTCCAAATTGGACGAACTCCATTATCAAGTCTCTTGTCTTCTTTCATGCCTTTATGTGTTTCCTCTCTTCGTTCATGTGCACATTAAGTTTCTATGGTTAAGCTGCAATTTGTTCACGTAATTATTTAATACATCCGTAAGCAAAAGATCTTGGATCATTACCTTTGGATGATCCATCGAAGTTTAATTTGAGGAAGAGAAGGGAAGGGGTTTTCCAAACCACTGAGTTGGAGGGAGATGGGGGGCGGGGGTAGTGAGGAATGCTGAAAGAGTGAATGACCGAGGAATCATTTCTAGCCATTTTGGATCATTGCCTCAAAATTTTTGGCTTGCCAATCTTGTTCAGACGAGGCTTGAGAGGAAATTCATTCACACATGTTTTCTTGAGGTTTTAAAGGGATGTTGCGAGGAGCGAGAAAATATAGAAGATAAAACTACTTTTCTTTCCAAAGGGCCTAAAGAATGAGTACTGGGACGAGATTCCAAGTTCTATTTGGGATAATATTGAGGGAGATTTTTTTGCACCATAACTAAATGGTGAGGGAGATGTTGTCAAGATTATGTTTGAGTGGTGCATGTCAGCTTCCAACTTATTCCATATAGAGAGCATGCAGGGACACCTATTAATTAGATGTTTAAAATATTCTGAGGTTGATTTTCATAAGTGGAAAAAGGGATGGTCCTACAAAGCCTCTTTTCATAAGGTTGTCCTGGGTGAGAGTTTTCTATTTGACTAGTAGCCATAGGGAAAATGAAACTTTTGGCCACAATTTTTTTCCCTGTATAGATTTCTGGATTGTTGCTTTTGGGTGATATTGGAAACCAAATTCTAGGTGATATGCTTCCTTAATTGTGAATGTTCTTGTAACATATCCCCTACTATCCCTAACCCCAACTAAGGGTAGAAGGAGGTGATTATTATGCTAACCTAACCTCCAATGTCCCATTGTGAAAATGGGGTCAAAATTTGCCAACCTTTTGACTTCTTTAAAACTTAAAACAAATGAAATCATTTTCTTCATCTCGTTAATACATTTCCAATGATATACAATTTGTCCCAATCAAGCTCTTGTATCAAAATATATGGTTTCTCAATGATTTGTCTATTGGTTAGAGCCATGTTGATCTAACCTACCACGTGGTGCCCACATGGCTACTTGATAGTCACCTTACCGCCACATGGAAGTACTACCCAACTTCTAACCTATTCACACTGCGCCACACGTTGTCCCCATCTCAAGGTTTAACAAGCCCATCATGTAATATGTATGTATGTATGTATGTATGTACATTAGAGAACTTTTGAGGTGAAAAATGGGCCTCAAAACAAAAATGTACAACAAAAATCAACTTTATAAGAACTAATAGGGTTCAATATGATGATGTCAACCATGGGGGATGATTCACCATTTTTGGAGTAAAAAGGTAAAAAGATAATTAAAAAATATATAAAAAAATAAAACTACTTTTTCAACTTATCTCCCTAAGATTTTACTCAAATTTTGAGAGGAAGCACTTATTGGATGTGGAATTAATTTCCATCTAGTGAGTACCCATGTTGCATATTTTTTATGGACTCTACTACACAAAAATGTGAAATGCATGAAAAAACATGATTGCAATAATGTTTTTTCATGTATTTCACATTTTTCGTGTGTTATGGCCCATCAAAAGTATGAAACATGGGTACTCCTTAGATGCATAACTAAATTCTACATCCAACATGTTGGAAATGTAACTAGTTTCAATCTTCATAACTGTTATTGTACTGATTTCAATATGTATCTTATGTAACGAACATTAGAAGAAAAGAAAAAGGTTATTATTTTAAAGCATGGGTTTCATGCTCCTTATTTATGGTATTCTAGATCAAAGCATGTTCTTTGTGTTTCTAAGGTTTGTTAGCTCATAAAATATATTGTCATGAGTCAATAGAGTAAACATCATGTTTATAAGACCCTTCCAGGGAAGATATACTTTGCAAAATAATTTATTTTTGAGTCTAGAAAGTCTTGGAAGCCTCCTAGTACAAGTCGACCCTAGAAGAAACAAGTCGACTGAGAGAGAAGTTATTAAACCTCTTGGAAAGGCTATATATAGAGACATATTCAACCTCATTTGACATATCACATCAACAGTTTTTATCTACTATAAAAAGAAGAAGAAATAAGAGCAAAGGAAAATGAATCAAGGATAAAACCCTAACAAAGGAAAGAAGACAAGTTTTTGGGCAGTCTCTCTCACATGTTAGAGTTTATGGAGTAGATGTGTGGGTTGAAATTTCTGAAGTAACTACAAGTCGAAAATTCTATTGTAGGGGGGGGGGATATTTTAAATTTGGTGTAGTACTGGAAGGGTTTGTCTCTAGTTGACTTGGTTTGAATTTGACTGAATTGGAAGGTCTCTTTGGAGGGTTGACTTAGTGTTGGAAAAGGACTTGATCTAGGGTGTTTGGGTATTGGTTTTTATCATTTGAAGCATATTCTAGGAGAAGAGAAGATATTTTATGGGTTTTCCCCTTGGAGGGATTTTTCCCTAGCTTGGAGCCTAATTTTTGTGTCACCTATCTTTATTATTTTTCTCTTGATATTTGTTTGATAAAGAAGAACTAATAAAGTAAACCAATGAAGATAAATAAAGATCACAAGAAATTATTAATGTTAAGGAAAATAGAAATGAATAACTGCCACATTGCATTTTCAAACATGGTATCAGAGTTAAGGTGAACAGAGAATGAAACTAGAAAGGTCATCTTATGAACACCGCAAGGGTTTGCTAAGGGGAATCATTTGCAAAAGGACACAAGGAAAGAAGAATAAGACCTATTGATCTAGAAGAGGAGGAATGCGCCAAGATTTCATTAAAGAAGGGTTGAAGAGGAAGATTTCAAAAAGGTTGTTGATCTCTCTTGGAAGGAGGCTGATCTATTCAAAGGCTCATTGGAAGACATCCTTGAAGGAAACAACAAGGAATATTGGTATCATTCATCACTCCTTGAAATTGTTGTTGAAGGCATCCTAGATGACATCTTTCTAGGACATCACTGAAGTCTCTTTAAACATCCTAAAAGCCTCGAGATAGTTGGAGACATCATGAGAGAAGTTAAGAATATTAATTGACAAGTAAGTATCACATTATTTCTCTACATATGAATCTAAAGGCCATATGGGTTCTTTCTGCAAGTAAAGAAATAATCTTGTTGGCTTAACAAATTTCCTAACATGAAATAAAAGTATTGACCTATCACTTACAAAACATGAAGTAATAGAATATGTCCTCAGCAAAGTTATTGAACCTGGCAAAGACAAGACTCAAGAGCTAGAAAAATACAAGAAAGGGGAAGTAAGGGAAGAAAAGATCATTATTGAATCCATTAATGATCATCTAGTTTGTTTGTTGCTAATTTGAAGACTTCTAAGGCTATGTATGACAAGCTAGTAAATTTGTACTCTATAAGTACATAAGGTCAAAAAATGTTTTTGAAAGAAAAACAATATAAAATGAAAATTTAAGGATGAGGATATGTCCCTCTTTATAATGAATATCTCTCAAATAATATCAATTATAGGGGCTTGGGGAGACAATTTTAGATTCTACTATATGTGTATTGAATGCTTTCCACCAGAATGGAGTAGTTTGGCAATGAGAATATACTCTAATAATGACTCAACTCCTTTTGATGAGTTGTGGGCTCAATGTATCCTAGAAGAAACTATAATCAAGGCAAAGGATGACATCGAATCATATGAATAGTCCCAAGCCTTTATTGGAAGGACCAAGAAGCTGAAGAAAGGAAAGGTTGGAAAGTCCAAGAAGAAGTTTGATATGTGCAAGGTTCAATGCTTTGGATGCAATGAATTTGGACACTTTAAAAGGGATTGTCCAAACAAGTCAAACAAAAAAAAGAAGGAAAGAAGTGAAGCTTACACAACTAAAGAAATGGGAGAACTTGAGAAGAATCCAAAGAAAGAAGATGTCAAAGATCTTTACTATTGGAGAAGGCATCTTCTCTGCTAGGTTCTTTAGGAAGATGGTCTTTCATTTAGCATCCATTTTTGTTTACTCTAGAAGAATCTTGGTTGTGTATGGCATCATAGATAGAAGCATGTCATAGTAGATTATTTATAGTCTACTTAATTGAGTTGCTTTGTAGGAATCATCTAGTCTTTCAAAAATTAAGAATATTGGACCATTTTTCATATTATTGTTCATCCAGGCATTCTCTAATGTTATGTTAGAAGTAGTCATTTTGTTAAGGTGGATCACCATGATCCTGGAAGAACCATAATTTTGGAAGGTTCTTGGAATAAGCATTATGACAAGATTAGTATATATTCCATATTATATGGAAACAATACTCTTGAAGGATGAAGGAATGTAGTTGGTCTAGTTGCAGGCTCATTTTAGTGCACATAGCTAGATGATTATATGAAAGCATAGGAATGGATATTTGAAGTAAATTATGGGTAAGATTCATATATATAGAATTCTGTAAAATAAGTTGGTCATAAATCATGCATGGTGAGTCTTTCATTTGATTTTATGATGCCTACAAAATGAATTTGGCTTACTCTAGAATGAATAAAGGATTAAGACTTTCTCACTAGAATGAATATAATGGTGTTCAAAATCTAGTATAGTCTTGGAAATAATATTATAATTTAGTAATGAAGTTCGATCCTTGGGCGCTCTAATGCATGAACGGAGATTATTGTGAATATGGTCCATGAGGATGTTGATGTTTTGATGAGAAGGTCATCATAATGAGGTAAGTCTAATGTTAATGATTTTATTGGTTATCTAGTTAACATATTTGTTTTCTACCTAGAAGGATATTGCAGTGATACATGTTGATAGTTGAGGAAATTTTAACTATATATATTGAATATCTGATATTGGAAATCATGAAGTCAAGATGATTTTCATCTTGGGATTGAATGGTAGCAGTGTTAGAAGATAACCTGAAGGTCAAGTTCATAGAACAACAAGGAGATCACTTTCATGAGGAAGCTATGATCATATTGAAGTGTGGAAAGGATCAATATATAATGCGTTCTTTGATGATAACAAGATGAAAGTGATGTGCTAGATTGATGACCTGGATCCTTTCACAAGATTAGAGAAAGAAGATGGCTCCATGATAAATCGAATGGAAGAAAGCTTGATATAATAATATGCAAAGGAAAGAGGGAGTCATGCAACTATAAAGAATAGGTAGCTGATACTCTTATGAATAAAAGCTACAAGGCTTGTGGTGTTAAATTCCCAAATAGAAAGGAAGTATAGAATATCATATGGATTTGAGAGGGAGGAAAGGAGTCTCCTTGAATAGTAGCAAGGATCCATTCCTTAGTCAAGAAGGAATATGGATATCCTCTCTAGTTGAGAGGTAGTGATGATGGACATCACATGTGCATTCTCTTCTTCATGTGTCATGCACTTGACTAGGACTAACAACCGTAAGTCTAAGCAAAGGCCTTAGAGAGAGAATGGTGGAGGAATAGATAAGCATCTATGGTTTCCTTGAGGATAGAGCATCCAAGAAAGGAAAGGGATCAACACTCTTTGAGGATAAGATAAGTATCCAAAATATGAGTGGTCAAAGAGGAATTTTATTCTTTGAGGATTGGAAATCCAAGATAAGAATAGTCATAAAAGGACATACCTTGCAAAAATCCAGATGGGGTATGTGCCTTGTAGAGGTAGTGTGGTATCACATGTAAATCCTCCCAGCATAATGCTCTTGAAAGAAGATTGAGCTTGTCTAGTTAGGCCTCAAAGGCAATGTTGGTCATAATGTTGATGCTTACAATTGGCTTATCAATCTAACTCTTCTTATGAGAACTCTTCAATTTGAGAATGACGATGTACTAGTTGTAAAATTATGAATACCCACACATTTAAGAGGGAGCATTGGCAATGTAACTTGTTTAAGTATTCATAATTCTTACTGTATTCATGTCAACATGTATCCTATGTAACAAGCAAAAGAAGAAAATACAAGCATTATTATTTCAAAGGATGGTTTTCATGCTCCTTATTGATGGTCTTTTAGGTAAAAGCATCTTCTTTGTGCTTCTAGTGTTTGTTAGGTCATAGGATATACTGTCACGAGTTAAGAGAGTCAACATCATGTTTATAAGACCTTTTTGGGAAAGACTATAATTTGTAAAAGAATTTATTTTTGAGTTTAGAAAGTCCTAGAATCGCTCTAGTACAAGTTGACCCTAGTAGAGACAAGTTGACCTAGGGAGGGGCTATTTCACCTCTTGGAAAGGCTATATATAGAGACATCTTTGAACTCATTTAAAATATCACATCAACAAGTTCAATTTACAATAAAAAGAAGAATAAAGAAGAGTGAAGGACAAGGAATCAAGAAAAAAAACCCTAGCAAAGGAAAGAAGATGAGTTTTTGGGCATTCTCTCTCACACATTCAAGTTTCTGAAGCAGCTGCAGGGGCCGAAATTTTTGAAGTAACTGCAGGTTCGAAATTCTGTTACAAGGGGGGGGGGGGGAATATTCTAAATTTGGTGCAATACTAGAAGGATTTGTCTCTAGTTGACTTGGTTTGACTATGACCTAATTGGAAGGTCTCTTTGAAGGGTTGACTTGGTGCTGGAGGAGGACATGGTCTAGGGTTTTTAGGTCTTGATTTTTCTCATTTGAAGCAAATTCTAGAAGAAGAGGAGGTTTTCTCGGTATTCTCCTTGGAGAGATTTTTCCTTGGCTTGGAGCCTAATTTCTATGTCCAATGTCTTCATTATTTTTCTCTTAATAATTGTTTTATGAAGAAAAACTAATAAAGTAAACAAAATAAGATAAAAAAATATCACAAGCACTTATTAATGTTAGGAAAATCAAAATTAATAGTTGCCACATTGCGTTTTCCAACACAACAAGTGCTCCCACTTGAAATATGAGTAAAATCGCAGGGAGATAAGTTGAAAATACGAGTTGAAAAAGTAGGTTTTCTTTTTTCCCTCCAAAAATTGATGACCTAATCTAATCTTATTTTATTATTTCCAATATTATTTTATAATATTCCTTAGGAGGCCCATTTTAAACCTCAAAATTTCTCTAGTGTATGTATGTATATATGTATGTATGTATATAATATATAAGGGATGTGGGTGTAGGCCCCTCTATGGTCACGTCACCCCTAGGGAAAAATCCCAATGGGTTCCAATACAAGCCCCCGTTGAAACTTCTAGGGATGGTCTTCTGAGCTACATGGTAATTTCCACTATGCAATATGGCTTGGAATATAAGTCAAAAAAATCCTCATCATGTGGAACCTATCCCCTCCGAATGGGCCCACGCACCATGTCACCCTAAGAATTAAATCTCAAGAGTTCTGCCATGTACTTCATTTGAAATTATTGAGGATCGAAGTTCTAGGGTGACACCATCTATTTTCACGCCCTTCACATAGCATGGGTTCCACATAATTGTTTCTCAACATGGTGCAATTGAATATTCACGTTATAAGTTTTTTGGGGTCTCCTGCCTCAATGGACTAATCATTGAATCACTGATCCCACCTGCCATGCCATCCCAACATTTCATTCTTGGTGGGACTTGCCTCACTTCCCTTTGAAATTTTTGGGGTACCAAACCTTAGGGGCATGTGGATGACACCCATGATCTCTCTCTCTTCTACGACTCATATCTCTCCTACCTTTGTGCTTGGACTTGGTTCTTGGCCATGCAATTCTTAAATATAAGCCCCTTTTTTCTCCTCTGGGCCCTGGTCTCCTGACCTCATGGCTCTTGGTCACAAACAATGTAAGTGTAAGGGGACTTTTCCCAAGCCTCCAATGCATAGTATATGGACATAGAAGGGTCTATGAAATCCCTTCTGGGCTATCCCTCCTACGTTTACCAAGTCCTTAGCCCAACTTGCTACTACGTAGATATTCAGACATATACACACACACACACAACACACAACAACACACACACACAACACACACACACACACACACACACACAACACACACACACACACATATCTATATCTAATTATATATATATATATTATCTATTATATATATATTCCCTCCTAAGATTTATGGGTAAACACTAGCATGATAGCCAAGCTATTATAGTGCAATATCCATTCAATTAATATATATTTGTCTATATCTTCTATATACAACCATTTATACCAATTTAAAGACTTTGGATGAATACATGAGTGGCCACTCCCAAATATTGACTTAAACAATCATCAACTATGTTATCAATTATTATTAATAATAAAATGAACACTAGTAACATTAATGTATCAGTCTCCAAGCATCAAGCATCCATCATCATTTGTACAACATTTAATATGGTTTATTCACGTAGGAATTTAACGTTCCTCAACAGTGACATAGAAATTTAAATCAACACATTAAACTATGCAAAATATCTAGCCTCCTTGGAATAGAGATTAGAGACAAAACCTACTAACCATTCTTTTAACAGTGTATAAACATTGCATACCATCTCTTTGACATTTAGGCACCCAAGCTATAGTTCTGATTCAAGATCTTAGGAATTCAAATGTTCCTTGTAGACAAGCCATTCAAACTAGCATTATGCATAATTTAACACAAGAATCTAAATAATTCCATATCCATGCCTTTAAAACAACAATGTTCATTTAGATAGGAATACCTCATTCCTCAACATTACAAGTTATGATAATTAGTAGATTAAGCAAGCATAAAGAATTCATAAAATAAGATCATAAGTGGGCACTTATCTTTGATAAAATGAACCACGCAACTAAGATTGGGACTTCATCTCTCCTCCCAAACTTAAACACTTCGCAACCAAGTATTTCTTACAATAGTCACCCCCCAACCAGATTCTAGAGCTTGAGATTGAGTGCTTAAGGGGTTAAAACAATTCTACCAACTAATATAGGGACTCCATACGACCACACACCTCCACCCACTAGCCACTTCCTATAATTATTATCTCACAGGGAATCTAGAGGTCCACCACCTCCACCCTTCAATTCAACAAGGGAATACAAAGGCTACACCTCCATCCTCAAAACAATAAGGGAATCCATAGTTTACTATAAAAACCAAGAAAACAAGTAGAGGGGGCTAAAGAACTCTCCTACTAAGAATCCAAGGAACAGGCCTCCACCCAAGATGTCAAGGGAATCCCAAGAAAACTATCTCCACCCTCAAATCTTACAGGGAACCTAAAGACTACTACCCTCACCTGAGAGTTATTCTTCCACCTCCTATTGCTCAATCAAAGGATGGATCTACTCCTTGTGTTTTGGTAACAACACAAGGTTTTCTTCTCTCACTCTAGCTTAGGTGCTCTCTCCTACATTCTCTTTATCTTTAATTGCATCAGTCTCCTCCCTTTCTCAACATGTGCGAGAAATTTCTTTGTGAATGATATGTTTCTTACAGTGCACATGGTGTCCCTTCTCTTCAATAACACCTTTACTTTTTATGCTCGTGGAGTGTGATCATGATCCTCCCCATTAAGTAGTTGCAACCATTTTTTGGTTACATGGTCAAAAAACATTTTGCCCCTTTCTTCTCGGCTATGGTGGTTTTGTCATGCCTGGAGGTGGGGATGTTTTGTGTAAGCACACACTTAATCCCCACTTCCTGTTGGTTGACTTCTCTTTCCCCCAAATATCAATTCTACCCATTCTTCATTTAATTTTGTCCTTTATAACTTGTGGTTTCTTGCTCAATTAAATTGCAAAACCAGTCCATTTAAGGCAAATTTGCTAGCCTTCAATGGTTGTCATTAAATAGTCAAGCTTCCTTCTAATCCAAAGCAATATCCTCTCCAAACCTAGAATTTGTGTCCCAATTCTCAAGCATTTTAATTAAAATCAAAGTATATTAAATATTTACAATGAAGGGGAATTAGCCTAGGGCTATCATAGTCCCTCAAGCTTGATACCCCCATCTAATTTTGTATTGTATGTGGGAAGTGGGGATTAGATGTAGTTGGAAAATTTGTTAGAAGGAAGACCATTCACCATTGGTCAGTCTAGGATTCCATTCATCTTGAGGGATTCATAGTCTCCATTCGGTTTGAGTGTGGGGTTCTATCCATAATATACAGCTTTATATTTGTTGTTTGTTGTCGCACTAATCTTGATCTCCTTAAGTTCTTGTAGTTTATTTAATTTTTGGGAGTTTCTACCAAGAATCTTCCAAGAAGAGAGTTGTTTGTCTGTCATGGGCTTCCAAAATATTTGTTTCTTGGATGAGATGCATACTGCACTTAGCTAGGTTCCTACTATTGTGATATTTTGTTATTTTTTGATGACATCTACCCCTCCTGTTTAAGCTCCTAGGGTTTTGTTGTGGTGAATCTCCTTGATTTGAGCTTGAATTGCCATCTCTTTGTAAATTGACTATTCTATATACATAGGTATGTATTTCCATGCCTCTGTTGTTTCTTCCCCAGGCTCTATGACACTACCTATGATTTGAAGTAATTCTCAAGGAACCATCATCCATATTCATCCTTGTCCCATGAGATAGAAAATACCCCATCAACTCATCTAGGGAAAGTTGTGTTATATTCTTTGAATCTTCAATGGAAAAATACAACATAAAATTAGTAAACCCCTCAAAACCTTCTTAACAACCTTTTGGTTTATTATATCTTCATCTTTTTCACTTAACTAGTTTACTACATTTAGCATCTAAGTCATAAACTAGTTAACACAATCAAAACCCATCATCTTTAAATTCTCAAAGATCCTCCTAAGAGTCCACAACTTTACTTTTTTTACTTTATCTCTACCTTGATAGGGAATTTGAAAAGTGTTCCATCCTTTCTTGGCATAATATGCTACTGCAACTTTTGCAAAAATTAAGTCTTCTAATAATTGTTAAATAGGGAATAATGACTTTGAATCCTTCTTTTTGTTTTTGCTCAACTAAACTTTTTGAGAATTTTTCATACTCTGTATGTCTACTTGATTTATTTCTATTTACCCATTTACAAGTACATCCCAACAATCCTAAGAGGAAAGGAATATTTTCATTTTGATTGACCAAATTTCATATTTTTTTCATGTCAGAATTTGTAACATAATTACCGATCAAACGAGAAAATTTCCGAATACCCCTTTTTTTGAGGTAGCAAAAAAAGCACCCGATTTTGAAAAGTGGTTATTTAGAATAACCTTTTTTTCTTGGAGCATATTTTTGGCACTTTAAATTTTCTTATGTAACATTTTTTTAAATGTTACTGATTTTCATACCAATTTTGAAAAGTGTTGATGCAACATCAACCCATTTTTTTGGAGGGCTTATTTTTGACACTTAATTTTTTTTTATGTATCAAGTATGAACATTTGTTTTTAGAATGTTGGTGATTTTCATGCTAATTTTGAAAAGTATTGATGCAACATCAACATTTTTTGTTTAGAGGGCTTATTTTTCACACTTTAAAAATATCTAAGAAAAACCATAAAAATATATTTAAAAAAAAAACAAAATTACCTTGTAAAAAAAGGGAAAAATTAAAAAAAACACATAAATATAAATACAAAATATAACAAAAATATCCATTTTAAAAGTTACAAATAAATAAATAAACTGCTAATTAAAAAAAAATATAAAGAAATAATTAAAATAATTAAAATTATCAAAAAAATAAAATAAAAAATTAAAAAAAAATAAAAAATTTAAAACTTATTAACTTAAAAAATAAAATAAAAAATAAAAAATAAAAAATAAAAAATAAAAATAAAAATAATTGAGTTGTTTTTTAAAAGATATAAAAAAATTAAAAACGGGCCTTCTGCCGAATTCACCACGAGCACCCGCCCCTAGGGGAGCGGGCAGTAGCCCGCCTACCCAGGGTCAAGCCCCCGCGACCACCTACACGGGGGTATGTCAATTTCGGAATCGACCTTCCCCCTCCCAAGTTGTCAAGTCCCTGAGACGAGGAGGGCACACCACATGTGTGCGACGGGCGCTTGAGTCAGTTTTATGCGACAGGTGAGTCATCTTAGGTTATGTGTGGTGAGTCGACTTATGTGACAACTGTTGATGGATGATAGAGAAGTGTATGGTATTTACTAGATCACAAGCGAAGCTGGTGGATGATCAAGTGGAAGAACCTAAAGTTATGACAGGGGAATCTAATAGGGATGCTGAAATAGTTTTCATGGATAGAGTAGTGGATAAAATGGAGGAATTAGCTTCTGAAGTGGCTTTGGTGAAAACTGGAAATGTTGAATTTCGGGAGATGCATACGAAGTTGAAAGAAGAATTTGAAGACCTCAAAATCTGATACGAGTATACAAAATGAATGTATACACAAACAGAGAAAGAAGTCAAGGACATTGGAGCTGTGAGAGATCAAGGTTTGGTAGAAATCGCGAAGTTTCAGAAGGAACTTGATGATGCTCAAAATGAGTTAACTATTTTTAAGAAAGGAGTTAGGCAAGGTTATGTTGGAGGATGTTGGGCAGCAGATCCCCCGCGTAACGGTTTTAGGGCTTAAAGCCCACAATTTTGGGTAATATTATTGTAAAGGCTCTGTGAAGTGCAAGGAGCATGAGTTGCAATAGGTCAAGTCAAAGGGTTGTCTGCCCAAAAATAATGTAAGATAATAGAAAGTGAGTCGGTCTGCCCATGGTCCGCAGACCAGGGGAATGTATAAATAGAGAAAGGATCTAAGTGTAGAGGTCAATTTTTTGGAAAAGCCTTGTTGGATCTAAAGTGGATGGATGTGATAGTTACTCTAGGTATGTAAGTTCGAGTCATGGGTTGTAGTAGCAGAAGAGGCTCTACAGTTGTGTGCGCAAAGGCCTGGTAGAGTCCACAGCTATGTGCGCAGACCCCTGTAGCTGACTGCGCAGGGTGGATTTGGATTGTATTGGACTGGGAGGTTAATAAAAGCTAAGTTGGTTCTGAAATATTGTGCCTCTTTTTATAGATTTGTTGTTTATGCTTCTAGTATATGTTGATACCTTTCTTTACATGGTTATGGTTGCACGCACTGAATAATTGATAAAGATTACTAGACCCACAAAATTAAGTCAGATTTGTAATAATAACCTAGTAAAGTTAGAAGACCTAGGCAGCGACCATTCACGTTCTGTATAAAGCTACTTGAAGGTCAGATAGCTGTGCGGCGCTGCACTAGTACGCAGGAGCAGTTAGTGACTGTACCAAACCTCATCAAGACATCCCTAGGGTACGGAAACCTGGTTCCAACAACCTCCCATACTACGTCAGGTGAGACTTCGATCCGCGCACCGCGAAATGTTGCCGAAAGGGCCGGTAGTTTCGGGATTTATTTGTCTAAATCACTTTTGAACCTGGGTTAGGCCCCATCAAGCCAACAAATGGTTTCGTTTCCGGGATCGGGATCTGCCTAGAGGATCTCTGATGTCGGAACATTGGAATCCTACGAAGAAGGAAATTGAGGACTGATTGGATCAGAAGCTTCACGAGTTCATGATACAAGAAAACAAAACCCCTCAGATATCTAAGAAAAGGTGGCTAGATCGCTACGTATATATGGAAATCCATGAAATCTTCTTTGTGTCCTTCTCTTCAAAATTGTATGATTGGATCGCGAAGTTAGCCAACAACCAGGGAAGGTATAAGCTCGATAAACCCATAGGGTGGACTCTGGAGCTGGTGCGCAGGCTAGAGGCATCAGAAGATAAGATCGCGTGGGCTGTAGACCACTGGCTCGATCAAATAATAGGAGGGTTTATCACTGAATTTGTGATAGACACCACTGTAAGCTACAACGAAGTGGAAAGATGTTTTCTCCAGGGACCGCAAGGTAAGTACATCAAATCCTTGAATACCTGGATTAAGTTGTTGTTATGTGAAAAATAGTTGATGAGAATACATTAATGAGTGGAACAACGCAGAGCGAAAAGGTCTACAAGGGTATCGAAGGGTTAGGAAACAGTCCTTTAATTTCACCTCCGCGAGCGAATGAGGAAGAGTGTGCTCGGGTTTCTCCGAGGAGTGCGGTCAGCTTGATAAGGCAACGCATTCCATAGTTACCATCCCCACTTATGCCACCACTCACATCACCTCCTTCACCTCCATCTTCGCCCACACCACCTCCACCAAAACCATCGCTCAACATGGCGAGCACGATCAAGTTGCCTGTATTTAGAGGAGTAGGGAACGAAGATCCAGATTAGTTTTGGTTCATAGTAAGAGCAGTATGGGAAGCAAAAGGGGTTGCGAATGAAAAAATTAAGAAGGCCACATTGGTAAGCACGGTGCAGGATCGCGCTAACATGGTATATCAAGCACTCGAATGATCATTCAAATGTAGGAATAATGAAGATCCATATTACGTTGAATAAAGAGTTTAGCTGGCCGAAGTCAGAGACGTAGTCGATCATCAGATTGAAGGATATCGTGATGCTTCCAGGTAAAACCCCTTGGGATCTGGATTAGAGGCTGAAAAGTATGATCCACGACACTAATATGACATTGACAGATGCACAGCACCGAGCATGTTTTGTGGTGTCTTTGACACCAAACCTGAGGAAGATGCTGTCATAACAGAAGATCTCTACCCAGGTAGAAGCTTTGGAAATAACGATGAAGTTGCATGAAACACCGATCCAGGATCTGGGGTTGGGAGTCCAACAAATCCATGCATAGCTACAAAACCTATGCTTGGAGATGCAAAGTTGGAAGCAAGATAGGGCACCTCGGCCTGAAGCGCGCAAAGAAGTATGGTGCATAAAATGTAAAGGCGAGGGCCATGATAAGGGTCACTATCCAGTATTCGCAAACTATTTGGCAGGAGGGGGACCCATGTTGTTGAGACTAGAGGCTCAGGTAGGGCCAAGTGTGGCACCCTCGCTCTGGTGCAAAATCTATTAGGTGGGGGGGAAGCACACTACAGACAATTTTCACCTGTTGCAAAAGTATACGCAGACTTCGCAGCAGTTATTTCGTAATTTCTGTAGATCAGTGGGCCACGACGAGCGGACCTGACGGAGCTATGAGCTAATGATGGATAGGACTCCATCTTATCGAATGCAGACATAAACACGAGGCCTAGATCCAGCCACAACAATGGCACACAGTGGATTCCAAGTACGCGGACGAGGACGAGGAGGAATGAGACTCGGACGAGGGCGCAGACAATTAATCTATTATAATTGCGGAGGACCAGGGCATTATGTTGTGATTGTACCAACCCAACGAGAATATATTGTTTGTATTATGAGTAGTTTGATCATGAAATGATAGATTGCTCGACGGTAATCACACAAATGCGCGAGAAAGGGGTGATACAGCCTACTCCGATGCAGAATATTCAAATGATGAGGTCTAAATCGCGCGAAGAAGACCCAAACGTGAACATGGTTCTCAGAAGTAGCGTGGCCATAGGGGAAGATAAGGGAAAGCAACCCAAGGAAGATACATGGGTTCGCAAGGCTCTTACGAAGGAACCTGATTTTGACTTGGAGCGCGCAAGGGAAACGTTTATGGAAGCTAAGAAGAGCTTCACAGAGGCCTCTACTTCAGGTAGTAAGGATCAACCAGAGCCAGGAATGGATCCTTCTATGCTTACTACCTTTTTAGAGACATGCATGAAGATGCTATGCGACAATAAGGTGGTTAAAGGATTACAGGAGTTGATAACTAGGTGTGCAGGGTCAAGAGAACTGCACGTAGTCTAGAAGCTAGGAAAGCATGCATTGCACACTGGAAGGGAAATGCAGTTGACATCAAAAATTGGCGAATATGAGATGGATCAGGTCATCCTAGACCTGGCTCGGACATGAATGTGTTACCAAAGCATAGATGGGAACACATGGGCAGGCCTGTATTATAGTGTTCTCCTATCCAATTACGGATGGCGAACCAACAAAATATCGTGCCCATTGGAAGACTGCAAGGGGTAACAGTGGATATTGAGGGTGCGAGCACACAGACGAACTTTGAGGTAATAGATATTGCGGACGACAGTAACCCTTACCCCACATTGTTAGGGATAGACTAGGCCACGGATATGAATGGATTCATCAACTTGAAGAAGCGAAAAATGATTTTCGAGAAATAGGCCCTACGCGTAGTAGTTCCACTTGATCTGGTCGAAGGGGCGCGCTACACTAAGCCTGTGCGTGAGGATGACAGTAACGATGAGATGGACTGCATCTATCAGTTAACAGTGCAAGACCAGGATTGGGTGAACCCGACTGAAGATGGCAGAATCTCATGGGAGCGCAATAGTTCTTGTACTTCAGATTTAGATGAAGAAATAGAACACTAGCAGAATCGGTTGCACGAAGTAACAACGCTAAACTACAACATGATGATTAGATCACTGCGGTATGTGAGGACCGAAGCATGGGAAACACCAACATACGATGGGAAAACAGGTGCAGATGAATTCTTAGAAAAATTCAAAAATTCGGTACCAAAACAGCAGTGGTACGGTGCGATGGAATGGGCTTTGCACGCGACACCCGCACGATGGTCACATACATACCAAAAGAATATTAGGAGCTGGCGTGAATGCAGAAGATGGATGCACTTACGGTTTGGAAGTCCATAGTGTTGAACATACGTTGGGCAGCCAGGGCGAAACAGTTTGCGCAACCACTTGTGTTGATGGGTGCAGACGAATGTCGGGCAAACACATCATCGACTAAGGATCAAAATTCAGAACCTGATGTAGCAACCGGAAAAGAAACGCACACCATAAATACCCCGCGACAGAGCATTCATAGAGCTATGTGGAATCATGAATAAAGTTTACCAGGCAAGACGAACAGATTGGGACCTGTGCGTACCAGCAGTTCGATGGGCCTATAGGACCATAAGCAGGAACCAGACCGTGGAAATGATCTCAACAGTGTCAAGAACAGAGGAAACCAAGAGGACAGAGAAGAATCCCTAGACCATAGTAGGGATAGGACGCGAGGACCTGGGTAAAGGGATTAGGCAGTTGCAAGAAGACCTTTGGTGAGGGCACAGGAAACTTTGCGAACTCGATGATGAGTGGGCATGATTGAGGAAGAGAAGTGTGACATTGGATGAAGAAATCAGCAAACTGGAAACCAAAATCATACAAGTGGGCCGCGAGAAACTAAGCATGCCGGGATCAAGTCTAGCTAGCCCTACTACTGCATCAGAAAGAGTTGTGACTCTGCTATCATGGCTGCAAACGCACCTTACTGAACGAGGGAGCATACCACACAAAGAAGAATGCGACACACTACCGGACGTAAGGGTATTTGAAAGGTGCCCGCAGCCTGAGCTAGCAGGAGAATCGAAGCCTCGCACCAGTGGTGTGACCACTTGACTACCTGTAGGAAGCACAGTCTCAACACTCTAAGCAGTTGAAAGAAGGTGTGGGACTATAAACAAGTCTACAGGAGAGTTGCATAGAAAGGAGTTCTGCGCAGGGCTAGTCTATCACAGGGATCACATTGCACATAAGGGCCTGTGCTGCTACGTGCGTAGGCTAGGAGGTGACCGCTGATGTCACTGTTCATGACAAGAGGTCTAATTTAAGGTAGAAAGGAGTGGGTGGCGAGCCATTAAGACAGGGATTAAGAGCTAGATTTGGGATGATATGCTGCCAAGAAGGTATTTCTGACTCAGATATGGAGGGAATGACTAAGTTCAAATCTGAAGGTTACTATAAAATTCTATGGGGTAGCTGCACAATGACAGTTGGTAATTTGAGATTGCAACCAGTACAGAGCAGCGAGCACCAAGCTACCTTGCCACCTGTGAGTATGCAACCAAATGAATCCAGTATAGGCACAATGTCGAGAACCAGAGTGCGATTCATAGAAGTTACCCCAGAGCCCAGGGTGACCCAGGAGGAACGTGGAGAGGCAGCAAGTGCACCGGAGGTCCCGAAGTTCCCATGCACGTCATGAGCATAGAAAACCAAAAAGCCTATGGGGCCAGTCCAGTATCACGACGAAACCTAAGAGTCAGTAAATTGTCAATAACAGAGAATGGAAAAGCTGTCACCATTGAAATAGAGGAGGAGGACGATTTGCAAGCCCTCATAGCCCAAATTGAGGCATAAGATGACGAGGCGGAGAATGTATCCCAAGTACCTTCAGCAATAGAGTTACCCCCCTACATTCCCCCGTGGAAAGGGGCAGCCAAGATACCGAAGTACCTGGAGGCGACGAAGAGTGCACTCTAGACCTTGCTTCTTCTAGATGACATAAGGTTTGACGGTCTACCGCTAGGATGGGTACCAGATAAAAAATTTGAAGACTGGGACCTCGCGGGTAGTGAGAAGTTCCCACAGTTGGCCACAGAGAAATTACTACAGTAGAAATGGTTGCGCAGTGTGGAGAAGGCTGGGTTACTCCATCTGTAGTGGATACCCCACTACCACTGCGCGCCCATCACAATTTTTGTCATCCGGCAGCTACTGTGCCTAGTACATGATGAGTATCTTTGGCTGGAGGAGCCGATTCCCATCATGGCCGGCCTAATTCACCAAATTTCACGACTACCCATTGAAGGAAGCAATCTCACAGACATCGCAGGAAAGAGCAGTGACTTGGGCCTCACCGAAGCTATGAAGGCCAAATATAAGCTAGAGAAAAGAAAGTGAGGGTATGTAATAGCAAGCATCAAGGATTGAGGGGTGCGTGTCACCCAACTGATGGCTGACAAGCTCATGAGTAAATGTCATGTAGACGAAGTGCCAACATCTGTAATTGCGTTGGTGGAGCAGTGTGCAGAAGGGGTCTAGTTCAATTGTGCACAGTTTCTCTGTGATGAATTTTTGATGAATTGTAGGGACACCTAGGAGTAGGGTAAGATGTTCCACTATGTGTGGTTGCTCTTATCCATACTATTGGTTTTCGGGGAGTTGCTAGTGGACAACTAGTTTCCCACCATTAAGAAGAACCTACCCGAGGCTGTGAGGTACACCTTGCTCTGGGCAATGAAAGATGCAACAAGGATTTGAGAGATAAAAGTTTTTTGGGCATTCGCAGAGGCGAACTTATGAACATGGATAAATAGTAGGCCGTGCTTGTCCCTGACAGCATATAACAGTTTACAAAGTGCAGCAGAATTCAAGGCAGATATGCATAACCTGTATATCTGGGCACGCAAGGATCTAGCTCGAGAGTGGGTAAAGCTGTTGTTCATTGCCACAGATGATGCAATCTTCGAAGTAATGGTGTCATCATCTCCGAAGTGGCGCGACCCAGACTTGGCAGAACTGGAAAAGATCACAGTACAACAGAGAAGAGGGAGACCAAGCTGCGCATCATGAAGTTGGTGGAAAGTAAGCATCAGGAATAGGAAGCGGCCACACAGTAGAAGGCAGCTGAGGCAGCAGCAATATTGCAGATGGAACAAACCACAATCGCAACCACTAAGGAGACTGCGGAAGGTCAGGAAATGTCCACAGAGTAGGACATACAGTGGGAGGTAGAGACACAGGAATGCATGGACCTTACAAAAAAAGTGACCCAACTCAAGAGGCCGTGCACCCAGGAGAAGCCACCCGCATGAAAAAAGACAAAGACAATGAAGCCTGTGGAGGGAGACCTTGTTGATAGTAGCAAACCAGTTCGCGATGTCACTAAGGATGCTCTGGAAGAATTGACGATAGAGCAGACAGCTGTGTTGGGGGCGTTTACAGAGTAGCTGCAGGAATTACAGGTGCGACCCCCAGGAATGATGACACCGCACCTCGTGGACGATATAGCCGAAGTTGAGTAGATGGTGCACACATGCATAATGAACACCATGGTGATATGAGAAGGCGTCGTCTTCATAGAAGATGTAGGTGACATGAAGGGCTGGGGATTGAATTTGGTTGCCCTTCCTAGAGAAAACCTCTACCAGTTGCAGGATGGGATAACTGGCAAGCTTCGTTCCAGGGAGGGTCATGCTCTCCAAGTCTTGAGTGAGAAAAATATAAACTTAGAACAGTTCAGCCTGCAGCGCGACAGCCTGGTTGCCCAAAACCAGGGATTAGAACAGGTCATGGAGGAGGCCTGTAGTAGTGTTTTTGAGTTGGCCATGTCGACGGAACTCCCCACCATGGAAAAAATTCATCAACTGGCAGCTGGAGTACGTAGGACCCAGGAGGAGGCCGCGAAGGTTTAGTTGGAGCTGAACCTGCAGCTCGCGGAGCTACGACTAAAGGCGCAATCCTCTACACCCTCAGAAGTCAGAGAGTAGTGCTATCGTGATATTCAATCGGGGCTGAAAGCGATAGAGCATGTTGGACTAGTCACTTGTCATGCTCACTTCATTATAGGAGGACCCAATGCTACAATAGCTAGAGACAGAAGTGCGTGAATTGCATCAGGCCTATGACAATGTTCGGGGGACCGCGTAAATGGTCACCCTTACCCAGTGATTGGCCAAGATTAGGGAAGCCCAAAATCTGAAAGAATAGGTGGATGATGCTCGCCAGAAAGAAGTAGGGCTTAAGGCACGCATCCAGCCCTGGCTCGAAGAAGCATTCACGGTCACCATCATGATCGAGGGGAAGCTGGCCCAGATGTAGGATATATATGTGAAAAGGCAAGAGGGTGCCTCTGATAATGATGCCTCAGAGAGTTGCACACAATTGATACAGTAGACATTGGAGGAATGTGTGGCAGATGTCCGCAAAGTGTAGAGGTTGCTGAATGAACTTCGTGTGAAAATCACCGCACCGGCCAAGTGACTCAGGACGAGTCACTATGTTTGTGTTGGGGGCCTGTTGGGCAGTAGATCCCCTGCATAACGGTTTTAGGGCTTAAAGCCCACAATTTTGGGTAATATTATTGTAAAGGCTCCGCGAATTGTGAGGAGCATGAGTTGTAATAGGTCAAGTCAAAGGGTTGTCTGCCAAAAAATAATGTAAGATAATAGAAAGTGAGTCAGCTTGTTGATGGTCCACGGACTAGGGGAATGTATAAATAGAGCAAGGCTCTAAGTGTAGAGGTCCATTTTTTGGAGAAGCCTTGTTGGATCTAAAGTGGATGGATGCGATAGTTACTCTGGGTCTATAAGTCCGAGTTGTGGGTTGTAGTAGTAGAAGAGGTTCTGCAGCTATGTGTATAGAGGCCTCATAGAGTCTACAGCTGTGTGCGTGGACCCCTGCAGCTGAGTGCACAGGGTGGATTTGGATTGTATTGGACTGGGAGGCTAATAAAAGCTAAGTTGGTTCTAATGTATTGTGCCTCTTTTTATAGATTTGTTGTTTATGCTTCTGGTATATGTTGATGCCTTTCTTTACATGGTTATGGTTGTGCACATTGAATAATTGATAAAGATTACTAGACCCACAAAATTAAGTCAGATCTATAATAATAACCCAGTAAAGTTAGAAGACCTAGGTAGTGACCCTTTGTGTTCTGTATAAAGCTACATGAAGGTCAGATAGTTGCACGAAGCTGCACTAGTGCGTAGGAGCAGTTAGAGACCGTACCAAATCTCATCAAGGCATCCATAGGGTGTGGAAACCTGGTTCTAGCACCTTCCCATACTACCTCCGGTGAAACTTCAGTCTACGCCCCATGGAATGTTACTGAAAGGGCCAGTAGTTTTGGTATTTTTTTGGCTAAATCACTTCTGAACCTGGGCCAGGCCCAATCAAGCCAATAGAGGAGTTGCCCATGTGAACGTCAAAGAACCCGAATCTTATGATGGGATGAGGAGTGCGAAAGCTCTTGGCAATTTATTATGGGATATGGAGCAATACTTGGAGCATTTGGGTATACTTGAGGATGAGGCCAAAGTCAAGGTAGCCACTCAATTCTTGACAAACGATGCTAAGATGTGATGGTTAAGAAATATGGACTGAATTTCTAGTGGTGATGCTGCATAAATATCTTCTTGGGACAACATGAAGAAAGATTTGCAGAATCATTTTAGCCCACAAGATGAGACTTGGGATGCAAGGATGAAGATTAAGTCTATGAAGCAAGCATGAAGCCTACAGGCATATCAATGGGAGTTCTGAAGTACGATCTTGGTGTTACCTAATATGGCAGAAAAGGATAAGGTGTTCAATTTCATCATAGGATTGAAACCTTAGGCTCGTAATGAGTGAAGAGGCAGAAGATCAAGACACTAGAGGAAGAATTTACGATAGTTGATCGCTTGGTAGAACATTACGATGAAGGAACCAAAGAATGAAAGAAGAAGACAATAAGCCAAAGGATAAAACTATGAAAGAAGAGCCTTCGAGATCGAATGATAAGTCGAAGACGAATAAGCCTCCGAAGTGTTGAATTTTTGAAGAAACACATACGGTGAAGACTTGTCCTTCAAGACTGAAAGTGGCAGAAATAGCACAAGCCGATGCAAAGAAGAAGAAGGAAGAAAAATCCGTAGGAGTGATGTATATTTTGGAAGCTACATTGGCTATGGAAGTAGTCTCACGACGAGATCCTGAAAGAAACAAGTTGGAATATGTGGAGATGAAGATTGGGAAAGGCACTATACTCACTATGGTGGATAGTGGTGTGACTCATAACTTCATGAGAGAAGAAAATGCGAAGAAGATTGGGTTGAAATTTATTCCATCTCAAGCACAGTTGAAAGCATTTAACTCTCCACCAGATTCAGTGATTGGCATAGCAGAGAAAGTGGACGTGAGCATATGTGAATGGACTGGGAAAGTCGACTTCATTATCGTGCATATAGATGACTATGAAGCTGTACTAGGTATGGAATTTATGAAACAGTTTGAAGCTATAATGGTGCTAAACTAGAAGAAGTTGTACATTTATGATGAGCGTGATGATGATCCCATTGGTGTACTAACCATAGGGGCTATGACAGCCAAATTTAAGTTGACAATGATGAATGTGGAGGAAGTCAATAGAGATGAGGAGTTCTATAAGAGGTTGTCTTGTATAGAGGAAAAACTTATGGAGTAGTCACATGTGATTAGAGCATTGTCTACTAGTATCTTGGATCTATCAAGTAGACTAGAGGCAGTGAAAGGAGATGGAGATGATAGACCTGAGATTCAAATGGAGAGTTGGGAAGAATACATGTAGAGAATGGAAGAGGAAGATCCATACAGGTGGATTGAGATATTAGCTGAGGAAGAGGGAGAGCCTTCAACCTCCACTTCCTCCCTCTCTTAAGACTGACATGGAGATGAGGCTCATTGTTAGCTGCTCATGGCAGTGAGTCTCCAACTTTTGAGCAGACCTTGGGACAAGATAGACGTGATTGACAACAGTATGAAGAGATGAGTCATGATGATGTAGGAGCATGTGTTCTTGTGGAGGCAATGCATGGTTGAACTAGCTGCCCAACTAACCACTAACATGACCCTCCCCCCTCCCGAGTTGTCAGGACCCCAAGATGAGGAAGGTGCACCACATGTGTGCGATGGGCGCCCGAGTCAATTTTATGCGACGGGTGAGTCATCTTAGGTTATGTGTGGCGAGTCAACTTATGTGACTACTGCACATGTTCAGTTAAAGGCGATGGCAAAGCGCACTCGATGATACAATGAGTGGGTGCGTTCGGTTAAACGCACCCCGAAGAGTTATGAAACAATGAGTTGTGCGATGATGCAACGAGTTACTTGGAGAGTCGAAAAATCGAAATGGAAAATTAGCTAAGTAGGGCTGCATGCATGACGAGTTTATAGGAGAGTCAAAAAACCATCGAGATGGGCTGACATATGGAGGAAAAAGTCTTGGGCGGGTCAATGTGCAGAAGTGGACCTGAGTTGGTTGGCCAATGAGTTGATTGGGCAAGTGATGGACGAATTGTTTGGTCAGCCTAGGTAGGGTGACCCCACCTTGACATGACGAGTTCGTATAAGTATGAGGAGGATGAGTTGGAAGGGGGCAACAATAAACTTCAAGCGAACAAGCATTCTTAGAGCAATTGCGACTTAGCAAAGGGTGAAGAGATAAGGTGAGGCTAGCGTAGGCAAACATAAGGGTAGAAGTGGTGAGTCGTGGAGACAAAAAGCGAGTTGCAGGTTTAGATGGACATGCATGGAGATGAGCTGCGGACACGACAACAAAACAACAGGCAAGTTTTGGTGAATGAAAGGGCGGGTAGGCGATAGGCCGACGACGACTTGAGCTGTGGTGGGCACACTGCATGACAGATTGACCCAACTGAGCTAGGTGACCTGACCCACGGGTGCAGCCAAACGACCAGACCCGGTTGGGCGAGTCTGAACGGGTGAACATAGCCCAAAGTTCGAATATGAGCTGGGTGATAAGCGCGGGCAGTTATGAATGCAGGGAGAGTGACCTGACCTGGTGAGGTGGGTGCCTCTACGTGACACAATGGAAAGTTCTAAATGCAGAGGGTGTCCTGACCCAGAGAGGTGGGTGCCTCTACATGGTGTGGCCGGCAGTATGACACGGAGGTGGGTGACCCTGCATGACAGCAGGTGGGGGGCCTTGAATGAAGAGTTAGCAGGTGGGCATTATTGAACAAGGGCGACCCGACTCGGTGAGGTGGCTGACCCGCCATGAGTAGGAAAACTGTTGAATTTTAAAGGAAGCTTTGCTGAGGTGAAATTTGGTGTTTCCAACAAAGGCTTGGTTTGTACTTGTACTTTTAAAAGACTAAATTATTTAATTATTGGGAATAATCTATAATCTGGGAGTTGCCCCTCCCATTTAAAAGAAAGTATTTCCACTATGCATACATATGATGATATGATGATGATGTAAATGTTATTTCCATTGTGTAATGATAATGCTTAATATAATTGAAGAAAATAACTAAGTGTTGAATGGTTAGGTGTATTCGGTACTCATAAGCATTGGTGAAAATAAAGTGGGTAGCAGTTCTGCACCTACTTATGTGTGGTTGAAAGACCACCGCATGGATAGGGGCGTGACAGTTGGTATCAGAGCTCTGGATTTTGCGGGATTTGAACGATTGCAGATTGAAGTGATATCATTGCACTTCATGACAATTTGTATTAGAGCCCTTTTTGAAGAAGTAGATATCTCTTCATGACAGGTGATATTAGACTTTTCGCAGGGCTTTGGAAAGTTCGACAGGGGCAAGTGAAGGGTCAAGTTGAATGATAGAGAAGTGTGTGGTATTTACTAGATCACAAGCGAAGCTGATGGATGATCAAGTGGAAGAACCTAAAGTTATGAAGGGGGAATCTAATAGGGATGCTGAAATAGTTTTCATGGACAGAGTAGTGGATAAAATGGAGGAATTAGCTTCTGAAGTGGCTTTGGTGAAAACCAGAAATGTTGAATTTCAGGAGATGCATACGAAGTTGAAAGAAGAATTTGAAGACCTCAAAATCTGATACGAGTATACAAAATGGATGTATACACAAATACAGAAAGAAGTCAAGGATATTGGAGTTGTGAAAGATCAAGGTTTGGTAGAAAACTTGAAGTTGTAGAAGGAACTTGACGATGCTCAAAATGAGATAACTATTTTTAAGAAAGGATTTATGCAAGGTTCTATTGGAGGAGTTGCCCATGTGAAGGTCAAAGAACCCGAATCTTATGATGGGGTGAGGAGTGCGAAAAATCTTGGCAATTTCTTATGGGATATGGAGAAATAATTGGAGAATTTGGGTAAAGTCAAGGTAGCTACTCAATTCTTGACGAACGATGCTAAGATGTGGTGGTGAAGAAAGATGGAACAGATTGCCAGTGGTGATGCTGCAGAAATGTCTTCTTGGGACGACATGAAGAAAGATTTGCAGACTCATTTTAGCCCACAAGATGATACTTGGGATGCAAGGACTAAGATTAAGTATATGAAGCAAACAAGAATCCTACAGGCATATATATGGGAGTTCTTAAGTACAATCTTGGTGTTACCTGATATGGAAGAAAAGGATAAGGTGTTCAATTTCATCATAGGATTGAAACCTTGGGCACACAATGAGGTGAAGAGGTAGAAGATCAAGACACTAGAGGAAGAATTTACGACAGTTGATCGTTTGGTAGAACATTACGATGAAGGAACCAAAGAACGAAGGAAGAAGATAGATAAGCCGAAAGACAAAACTACAAAAGAAGAGCCTTTGAGATCAAATGATAAGTCGAAGGCAAATAAGCCTTCAAAGTGTTGAATTTTTGAAGAAACACATATAGTGAGGAATTGTCCTTCAAGACCAAAAGTGGCAGTTGTAGCACAAGCCGATGTGAAGAAGAAGAAGGAAGAAACATCTGTTGGAGTGATGTATATTTTGGAAACTGCATTGGCTATGGAAGTAGTCTCACGACGAAATCCTGAAAGAAACAAGTTGGAATATGTGGAGATGAAGATTGGGCAAGGCACTGTACTCACCATGGTGGATAATGGTGTGACTCATAACTTCATAAGAGAATAAACTGTGAAGAAGATTGGGTTGAAATTCATTCCATCTCAAGCAATGAACTCTCCACCAGATTCAGTGATTGGTATAGTAGAGAAAGTGGATGTGAATGGAATGGGAAAGTCAACTTCACAATCGTGCGGATAGATGACTATGAAGCTATACTAGGTATGGAATTTATGAAACAGTTTGAAGCTATGATGGTGCTACACTAGAAGAAGTTGTACATTTACGACGAGCGTGATGACGATCCCATTGGTGTACCAACAATAAGGGCTACGATAGCTAAATGTAAGTTGACAATGATGAATGTGGAGGAAGTCAATAGAGATGAGGAAGTCTATAAGAGGTTGTCTTGTACAGAGGCAAAACTTATGGAGCAGCCACATGTGATTAGAGCATTATCTGATAGTATCTTGGATCTATCAAGCAGACTAGAGGTAATGAAAGGAGATGGAGATGCTAGACCTGAGATTTAGATGGAGAGTCGGGAAGAATACATGCAGAGATTGGAAGAGGAAGATCCAGACAGGTGGATTGAACTATTACTGAGGAAGAGGGAGGGCCTTCAACCCCCACTTCCTCCCTCTCTTAAGATTGACATGGAGATGAGGCTCATTGTTAGCTGCTCATGGCAGTGAGTCTCCAACTTTTGAGTAGACCTTGGGACGAGATGGACGCGATTGACAACAATATGAAGAGATGAGTCATGATGATGTAGGAGCATCTGTTCTTGTGGAGGCAATGCATGGTTTGACTACATACCTAACTAATCACCAACATGATGGGTACCAACACATGATTTCCTTGTAGAGTTTTGCAAATCGATTACATGGAGCAAGTCATAGATAGGGATATCTGGATGCCCACACATATATATGTATGTCTTGATGAAAGGTGTTGTCAAGATGGTGTTGTCGAGGGTGACAAAATTTATAGAGTGGTGGAGGATGTTAGGACCCCGAGACAAGGAGGGCGTGCCACATGTGTGCAACAGGCGCCCGAGTCAGTTTTATGCGACCGGTGAGTCATCTTCGTTTATGTGCAATGAGTCGACTTATGCGTCGACCGCATGAGTTCGATTAAAGATGGCGGGCGAGCCTGCTCGAAGATACAACGAGCGGGTGTGTTTGGTTAAACGCGCCTTGATGAGTTGTGCAATGGTGAGTTGTGCGATAGTGCGACTAGTTACTTGGAGAGTTGAAAAATCGAAATGGAAAATCAGCTAAGTATGGGCGCATGCATGATGAGTTTATAGGAGATTCAAAAAACCTACCAGTTGGTCTGACGTATGGAGGCGGACGCCCTAGGCGGAATGACGTGTGAAAGTGGACCCGAATTGGTTGGTCGATGAGTTGATTGGGAAAGTGATGGGTGACTTGTATGGTCGCTCTAGGTAGGCCAACCCCACCTTGACATGATGAGTCCGTATAAGTATGAGGAGGACAATTTGGAAAGGGGCAACAATCAAGTTCAAGTGAACAAGCATTCTTAGAGCACTTGCGACTTAGCAAAGGGTGAAGAGATAAGGCGAGGTAGGCGCAGGCAGACACAAGGGTCGAAGTGCCAAGCCGGGGAAACAAAAGGTGAGTTGCAGGTGTGGGCAGATGTGCACTGAGACGAGTTGCGTACACGACAACAAACCGACATGCCAGTTTTGGTGACCGAATGCGTGGGTAGGCGACATGCCGACAGTGATCTGAGCTGCGCAGGGAACAACCACACAATGGAGCAAACCGACCGAGCTAGGTGACCTGACCCGATTGGGCGGGTCTGTAAGGGCGAATAAGACCCAAAGTCTGACAACGAGCTGGGTGATAATCGTGGGTAGTTCTAAACGTGGGGAGAGCGACCCAACCTGGTGAGGTGGGTACCTCTGCACGGCGTGACAGAAAATTCTAAACGCGGAGGGTGACCCAACCCTGAGAGGTGGGCACCTCAGCACGGTGCGACCTGGCAGCACGACACGGAGGCGGGCGACCGTGCACCATAGCAAGTGGGAGGCCCTAAACGAAGAGTTAGCAAGTGGGTGCTACCAAACGAGGGAGACCCGACTTGGTGAGGTGGGTGACTCGACACGAGCAGGCAAACTGCAGAATTTTTAAGGAAGCTTTAGTGAGGTGAAATTTGGTGTTTCGAGCAAAGTCTTGGTTTGTACTTGTACTTGTAAAAGACCGAATTATTGTATTATTGGGTAGACTCTATAATCTGGGAGTTTCCCCTCGCATTTAAAAGAAAGTATTTCTATTGTGCATACATATGATGATATGATGATGATGTAAACGTTATTTCCGCTGTACATACATATGATGATATGATGATGATGTAAATGTTATTTCCATTGTGCATACATATGATGATATGATGATGATGTAAATGTTATTCCTACTGTGTAATGATAATGCTTAGTAGAATTGAAGGAAATAACTAAGTGTTGAATGGTTAGGCGTATTTCATACTCATAAGTATTGGTGAAGAGAAAGTGGGTAGCGATGCCGCACCTACCTATATGCGGTTGAAAGACCATCGCCAGGATAGGGGCATGACACAAGTGGCTGCAGGGGCTCGATACCTAGGTGGATGGAGGTAGATTCCGGGAATTGACCTCCCCCCATCAAGATGGTCATAGGGGCTTGACCTTGGGTGGATGAGGAGTTGTGCAACTCCTCGTCCGTCGAGGGCCGGGTCTCTGTGGCCGCTTGGGTGGGGGGAGGTAGATTCCAGGAATTGATGTCCCCGCCCAGATAGCCGCAGGGGGCTTGACTCTGGGCGGGTGGGGCGCTGCTCCAGCCCCTCGGCCGCCGAGGGTTGAGCCCCTGCGACAACCTGGGCAGGAGGACCGTTTTAATTATTATTTTTAATTTCTAAATTGGAATTTAATATTTTTTTTTTTACTCAATTATTCTATTTTATATTATTTTTTTATATGGATTTTTTTTTAACTTCATAATTTTTTTTGGTTATTTCTTTCCTTTAAATTAGTGAGTTTATACACACACAAATTCTATCTCTCTCTCTCTCTCTCTCTCTCTCTCTCTCTCTATATTATATATAATATATATAAATTTTTTTTTTTTTTACAAGTTAATTTGATTTGTTTTTACATTTTATGGTTCATTTGTTTTTTTTGTTTTTGTTTTTGTTTTTGTCAATTTTTTTATATTCATTTTTTTAAACGTTTTTTTTTAATATTTTATTTATTTATTTTATTTAATGTTTTTTTTTTTTTTTTTTTAATTTATCTCATCAATATTATTTTTTTTTTTTGTTCAAATTTTAAAATTTTTTTAATTATGTTATATGAAAAATATTTCTTATTATTAATTTATGATTTTTTTGTTTTTTGTTTTTTTCACATTTTTTATGTTGTTTTTTTCGTCTTTTTTTATATATATATTTTTAAATTGTATTTTTTGGGTCATGTTTTTTTATTTTTTTGTTTTTTTGTTTTTTTGTTTTGGTTTTCATTTTTTTTTTTCAATGTTCACATATTCTCAATATATTTGAATGGATGTTTATGTCAAAATAAAAAGTATGTACAAGTAATAAGTCTGTGAGAATAATTTCGGCAAAATCACATAACAAATCATTTGTCGACGCGTTTCGAACCAACCAGTGTGGTTCATCGTTAGGACAAGTTGAAGATCCAATTTGAGCGATAAGTTAAATAGGAACATCAGGCCATTCCAACAACTATATTTGACCGAGCAACGGATAACAAAGACCTCTAACGACTAGATTTTACCAAGGCCCAAGGGGAGGGGTCAAGGTGTTATGATTTTTATCCTGCAAAGTAATATCGAACAGAGAATATGCAGAGAAAAGATACCCAGAACACAGAATATGCGAAGAAAATATACCCAGAACACAGAATAGCAATGATTTTATTACTCAGAGAGAAATGTTCACAAGCCTCTTCGAGGGGGCAACTTCCAATAGAGCAGAGCTCGATTACAAAACAAGACACGATACTCCTCGTAGGGAGTCTCCATCCTTTATATATGACTCATACATG
>APFE031573415.1:1325-14135 GCA_000404065.3 Pinus taeda
TGAGCAAGAAACAATTTGTAGTGGCACTATCAACTACAGAGGCAGAATACATGGCAGCCACTCATGCAAGCAAGGAAGCAGTTTGGTTGCAGAGATTGTGTTCAAGTATGGGGTTAGTACAGGAAGCTGTAAGGATAGACTGTAACAACGAAAGTGCAATTTTCTTGGCAAATAACCCTGCATATCATTCAAATTCAAAGCACATTGATGTTCAATATCACTTTGTGAGGGATATGATAGAAGACAAAAAGGTGTTACTGGTAAAGGTGGACACTTTGAAGAATACTACAGATGCATTGACAAAATCTGTGAGCTCTGAGAAGTTCTCTTGGTGTATAGAAACAATGGGTATTGCAGGGTTGCATAAATGACTAAGCTCTCTTGTGGCCTCCTATGGAAAGAAAACAAAAAGTGGGAGAATGTCGGGTTGTGTTACATTCTTTCCACGACTAGCCCACGTAATTAACTACGGGTTAGAGGGGGGGAGGTAACAAGGGGTTTAAGGTGTACCTGTAACCCAACTTTATGGGGTCTAGGGTAGTGCCTCGGAAAATTTTGTTTTGGACCCTATGTTAGGTTGGGTGGACCCACCTATGGTTTTGTGCATGATTTTCGCACATGTTTTTTGGATGTGATGATTTTTGGTCTGTGGTATTAGACGTGATGGTTTTCGTTCCATGGTATTAGATGCTTCGGCATGTATAAATATGTATTATAACATTAAAAGGAAATAATGAAAAATCATGCTGATAGTCCTGGTTTTGGGATCCAGGGGAAAATCTCTATGTATATGTGTTATGCTCTCGCTATTGTTTATTTTCTTTGTTTTAGAATTTGTATGCAAGTAATTTCTATACGGGGTTAAAACCTACATTGGAGATGAACTTCAAGAAGCTGTGTGGTGAAGCTGCAGGTCCTGATTTGGAAAATCTTTATGAGTATCGACAATTGATTAGGGCACTGATGTTATTGGTGAACACTAGAACAACCATATGTTTGCGGTCAATATTTTGAGGCAATTTATGATCAAACCATATCATGCACACTAGATTTTTGTAAAGCGTGTGCTGAGATACCTGCATGGGACCATCAATATTGGATTGAAATATATTGTTAGAGATGAAAGAATACATGGGTATTCTGATGTTGATTAGGTCGGTAACTTTGCTGATAGAAAAAACACATCTGGATGTTGCTTTAGCTTGGGATCTACCATGGTATCTTGGATGAGCAGAAAAAAGAATTATGTAGCCCTTAACACGATGAACCTGAGCACATTTCTACTGGAATGGCTAGGTACGAGGCACTATGAATGAGGAAGCTCTTTGGAGAGATATGTGAACATGTGCTAGATATGCTAGTAATATATTGTGACAATAAGGGTAGGATTCAACTTGCATAAAATCCCATGTTCCATGACAAGTCCAAGCACATTGAGATCATATATCACTATTTCCGAGATATTTTGCAGAGAGGAGCAATGAGGCTCCAACATATTATGGTTGATGATCATATATATGACATACTTACTAAGCCTTTGCTGAAAGGCAAGTCCTTAGTTTTCAGAGAGAAACTTGGACTGATAGATGTGACCCATCCTAGAGAGGGTGTTAATGGATGATGAGCCTTGGTTGTGCAAGATCCTTGTCATGTGTTGACAAGTGGACCCCCAAGCATATATGAGACTTGGTTGTGCGAAATCCTTGTCATGTGCTGACAAGTGGATTTCCCCAAGCAAAGATGAGACTTGGTTGTGTGAGATCCTTTTTATGTGTTCACAAGTGGATCCCCCCAAGCAGAGATGTGACTTAGTTGTGCGAGATCCTTGAAAAGTGGGTTATCCTCCCAAGCAGAGATGAGACTTGGTTGTGCCAGATCCTTGTAAAGTGGGTTATCCCCCCAAGTAGAGATAAGACTTGGTTGTGCGAGATTGTTGTCATGTGTTGACAAGTAGATCCCCCCAAGCAAATATGTGACTTGGTTGTGTGAGATCCTTGGCAAGTGGGCTATCCCCTTGTGTGATAGCCTTTTTTGTGTTGACAAGTGGATTCCCCCAAGCAGAGATGAGACTTGGTTGTGTGAGATCCTTTTCAAGTGGGTTATACCCCCATGAAGAGATGTGACTTGGTTGTGTGAGATCCTTGGCAAGTGGGCTATCCCCCCAAGTAGATATGTGACTTGGTTATGTGGAATCCTTGTCAAGTGGGTTATCCCCCCAAGTAGAGATGTGACTTGGTTGTGCGAGATCCTTAAAAAGTGGGTTATAACCCCAAGCAAAGATGAGACATTAGAGATTTTTTGAGGTAAAAAAATGGGTCTTAAAACAAAAATGTACAACAAAAATAAACTTTATAAGAACCAATATAATTCAATATGATGATGTCAACCATGGGGGATGATTTATAATTTTTGGAGTAAAAAGGTAAAAAGACAAAAAAAAACTACTTTTTCAACTTGTATTTTCAATTTATCTCCCTACGAGTTTACTCAAATTTTAAGCGAGAGCACTCATTGGATTCATAATTTAATTTTTCATCCAAGGACTATTTGTGTTGCATACTTTTGATGGATCCTACTACATGAAAAGTGTGAAATACATGAAAAAACATGATTGCAATCACGTTTTTTCATGCATTTCACATTTTTTGTGTAGTATGGTCCATCAAAAGTATGTAACATGGGTACTCGTTGGATGAAAAATTAAATTCTGCATTTAATGAGTGCTACTTCTTGAAATTTTAGTAAAATCATAGGGAGATAAGTTGAGGATACGAGTTGATATTTTTCTTTCTTTTTTCCCTCCAAAACTTGATGAGGTAATCTAATCTTATTTTATTATTTCCACTATTATTTTATAATATTCCTTAGAAGGACCATTTTAGACCTCATAATTTCTCTAATGCTTGGTTGTGCGAGATCCTTGACAAGTGGCTTACCCCCCAAGCAGAGATGAGACTTGGTTGTATGAGATCCTTGTCATATGTTAGCAAGTGGCAATCTACCCAGATGAATATAGGGTGATAAATTAATCTCCCCTATTGTCCGTGGACATAGGGTGGTAGCAAGAGCTCCCATATGATGATTCTTCTTCATTAAAGTGAGACATTATTGTTCTAGATGATACAAAGAAAATATGAATAGAGATGAGTAGAAAAATGAGGGATATTTTGTTGCAAAAAAAATTCCTCCCTAGCTCAGAGGGAGTGTTGAAAATTTGGCAGCTCAGGGATGAGTTTCTATAAATAAAAAGTATATAAATAGAAAGTTTTAAGTATGAATTTATAAAAATAGTAAATCACCTTACATCAATTGGTAATCATGTATTGTTGATGGAAAACCATTTCTGATCATCAATCAATCCTAATAGTTTAATTTCGACTTAATCATCAATATTATCATTAGTAACAATATTATTATTATTCTTATGATACTATTATATTATTGTTAAAAAGAAATTCAAGTCACTCAATTGTGGCTCTCAATAATGTTCTCGTGACACTCTCATTATTGGCATGGCATATTCCTCTTACACTCTCATTAATGCTCTTACACTCTCTTACACTCTCATTAAAGCATGTCATAAAAGGTTCCTCTTACGGACTCTTTAGTGCATGTGTTACACTCAAAAGAATAAGTTACATAGACATGCATACCTCCTTAATGGCATGAGCTACATTTCCTAAATGGGAACGAGTTACACTCCTCTTGGCATGTGAGTTACTACTCCTTTATTGCATGAATTTGTTACTCCTCCTATATGTATGTGCCTCATTCTTTCTCCCCTCACTACTTGTGCATTATGAAAGAAGAATTCGACCATAAGAAATAGTTGGAGAGAGTTGAAGAACACTATGAGAGAAAGACTTAGAGGATAAGAGAAAAACTTGGTGAGCCAAGGTTGATTCAATGCTTCAACGTTGATTCAATTAAAGAGAATATTGATTCAGTGTGTGCATCTGCTGTTAATATCAGTGATCTTGATGTTACAACTTGTTCAGATTTGGGTGAACTTACTCATTCTCTTGATCACTCATTGTACTCTATATCTCTCCTGAACAATTGATTTCTAATAGAAGAATTTGGTTGGGTTTTCCCCTTGTGGGTTTTCCCTAGTCATTGGACCTAAAATCTCTGTGTCTCATTGTGTTATTGGTTGTCTTCTATTGTGCATTTGATTTATGTTCTATCAAAAATTGCTTATCTAATATTGTAGCATAAAGAAGTTTTGTAATAAGTGCTTTTTACAACATAGACCATCATAAAATTCAACATAAATAGTTGAGGCCACCATCCAAAATGGATAAGAGTCTAATTAGGGATCTAATAGAGTGGTTTCTCAAATGTTGAAATTTGTCATTTTTGGTCATCAAAATAATCCCAAAAATGAAAGTGAATAAAATTTGATGGTATTTGATAACAAATGTTGTTCTTCACTTAGCACTATTTTCATATTATTGTTAACTTGGCACTTCCATGGATTTTGAAGGCCGTCCTAGGATCTATAAAAAAAGAAGTAAGATAGTCATGCATGCATAAGGTTCAGTTAGTGGGGTTGTTACATGTAGTCAAATGATTGGAAGTTCTTGGTAACATAATTGTTTTCAAAGAATATTAAGTTGTTGGATATTCTTCTTAAAACTAACCTTTTTAATTAAAATTTAATTATTTGATGTATTTTTTTGAAAACAAACTTTGAGTCAAAGTTGATCAAAGATTATGTCCAAATTTGATTTGATAGGTGGTTGAATCAAAGTTTATGTCCAAATCCAAGCTGATAGGTGGTTCATCAAAGATTATGTCCAAATCCAAGTTGATAGGTGGTTTGGAATGAGGGGAAATTACTGGTGGGTTTCAAGATATATGAATTTCACAGGAAACCAAAGAAAAGCAACAAAAAAGGAGAGCCACGGCTACTACCAAGCACTAAAATAAAAAGAGATACAAGTGATACTAAAATTAGAAATAGATATAGAGAGAAGAAGTATTTAACACCAAAATTACAAATACAGGTAAGATGTTGGGGAGGATAACATGGCTCTTCCTAAGTACCAAAATATAAAAGGGAAACATGAGGTAGAGAGTAGGACATAGCAATACTACAAAGAAAATCACTTCTCATCACAAAAGTAGAGGTAGCGGTTAAGATGTAGTGTAGGCAAGCTAACCTTGACATCATCAATCCTTGTGTACCAATTCAATACCTATTTTTTTTGAAATGGCAGGCTATGTTGGAACTAGATTTACTTACAATAATTCCACAATTTCTAGTAAGGCATAATATCTTAAAGAAGCCTAACACAAGCCACTCTAGAATAATGCAGATACAAATAGGAGTTTGATATGCTATTAGTTGAAGTTTCAATAAATAAAAACAATTTTAAAATTTAAAACCATACCAAAGCATTTAAGGCAATGCAAAACCAACACACCTTAGTATAACCAAATATAGTAATAGTTTACAAATAATGAGCATAATTGTGATATCCCCTAACTTGAATTTTATGTGTAAATAAATTGTATATATTTGTTTCCTTTTTGGATGTTTAATTCTGAAAGACATATGAAGAACTTATTTATCGATATTTTATTAATGATAACAAATGATTGTAAATTTGTATTTAAGATGATTTTAATAAATAAAGAGGTATGGAAAATTAATGTTGGAGCACACTTGGCTAAAAGAGATGGGGCTGCAAATTGATGATGTATATTAATTACCCAATATTAAGTCCTAGGCATCTAATCTAAATGATTAGATTAATTATGAATTATGGAATTGGCCAATTTATTACTTCTCTAAGAAACAACATGTCTTTGGGAGTGGAAATTAAAGCTCATTAATGAGCTAGTAACTACCTGCCACCTGTAGGTGACGTGGAGGTAGTTACCAACTACCAAAATGAATGGTAGACGGGTAAAATATGCTCTCTTCTTTTTGTCTTCTTACTAAGAGAGACTACATTTACTTGGAGAGGCTGATGATTAGCAAGTGAAGATGAAAAAATAGAGAACAAATTGCAGACTTGTGCTCTAGGGGATACATTATGGGAAAGGTATCAAGCATGGGAGGAGCCAAGTACTCTAATATTAATTTTCTAGACAATTATTTCAAGTTAGTGTCCTTTACGTATTCTCTTGTTCAAAAAAATATTAAAATCGATTATGTTTTATTTTGTGTAGTTGGTTTTAAAAATAAAATATTAAATAATATGATAAAGAGAATAGTCCATAATAGTATTTTTTGTTGTTGTTAATTCTAGAGATCTATGAGAAAGTAAAATAAAACAATAGAATGAAAATGATTTTGTTTACAATTGCAAAATAAATTATTTTACAGTGTGATGTGTGATATTGGTAAAAGTAACAAGATTATAAATAAAATAGGAAACACAAGAACATAATTATAAACAAAGTTCTTTCTTCTATAATGAAGGAATCATAAAGGAGGTAGAAGTACATATATACTTGGATATTATTAATCAAGTTTCAATATATACATGGTTCTCTATCCGTAAAGATAATATAGAAGTAAAGGTAATATAGAAGTAAGAACTGAATACTGTAATATACCGTAATGGAAATTATTTTGTTAAAGACTATACATCATAGTATATATATTATAATTTATATATATAACATGGTTCCAACTAGTGTGAACATTGAAGGAAGATAATATCAAAACAAAATAATTTATCTCAAGGTAGAGTGTCTTAAACTTTGAAGGAATAATTACATTTAGAATATTCTAAATGGATACAGAGAAGTATGGAACTTATAGATAGGACATAAATATAACATACAAAAATATAGCTCAAAAATATGACATTAAAACATTGTTTGTAATTATTATTAAATAAAAGGAATTATCCATAATAACTAAGAAGATCAAAGTATAAAAATTAAAATAAATCCTAGGTTGAAAGAACCCATAATATGGTACAATTATAGGTATGTAAGCCTATAGAATATGAATTATTTTAGAATGGAAGACACACAATGATTGATAAATAAAACATATAAATATAGAGAACATAGGATAAGAAATCCTGGTGAGATGTCTCAATGTCACAAAGAAAAACCAATCCATGGTTTTGAAATCCTCCGATCTACTAAATGACAAGATACAAAAGCATTTATGAGAAATAATGAAGCCACATGGTAGCACCTTGAAGGAAAAAGAGTCAAAGTTTCATTTAAGAGTGTTTCAATTCCTGAACCAATAGAGAAAAGATTCAGTAATTAATCACACTTTAAAATATGCAAATGTATTAGGTCAAACTTGATTGTAAGTGATCATATCAAAGGGTATATTACCTGAAAGGACTCCAAAGCACGAAAAACATAACAATTCATCTATGTCATAAAAGAATTGAAATTAGTAATTTTTTATTAGAAATAGTGTTAAAATGCAAATAATGTAAATTAGAACTATATATAGTGGAAATTAATAAACGTAATATGTAAATTATACGGTTCAAGTATGATTCATATAATTATATGGAGTGTTGAATTTTATATTTATGAATATAAGTACTAAAGAAAAGGATGAATAACATAAAGAATCCTAAGGGTTTGAGTATGGAATTTGTAAATCTAATTGGAATTTGTAAATCTAAATTCAGACTTAAAAACAACCGAGTAGAATTAATTTATTTTTTTCTTTTTAAATTCAAATATAAGTTGACAAAGCCAAAATAGAAAAAATAAAAGACAAAGCCGAAGATAGAATGTGGCTGTGGTATGTTTAGTGTTGGAGGAAAATCCCTAACCCCAAACCTATATTAACATAACATAAGCATAAAATAAAACCCTAGTGTAAATAACCTTCTTCTATACAGTTAACTGTTCCATAAAAGAACAACAAATTTCTAACCTTGAGGTTAGAAAGACCGAATACAACATGGGAAAAACCATAGAAAAAAATGTCTGAGAAAATGATAAATTTGAAAAGGAAATTGTGACATAGCCCTAGATATATTATAATACAGAAATTCATAAGGAAACTATATGTATTTCACCTGAAAAATTGACAATTTTCTCAACAAAATACTAAGAGCACGAAGCTCTGAAGTTATAGTGGCTTCTCCAATGAATACGCAATCCAAAAAAATTGTAAATGATGGAAAACAAATAAAATTTAAATACCCGAATTATGTGTTTGGAAATTCATAAAAGAAATCAAAAACTGAATAAGGGTTTTAACTCAAAAAGTTATCTAAGATACATTTCTTGGAGAAATGGAGAGAAATTATTACTCATAATGAGAAATTGTTCATTATTGCTTGACAAATTCTGGGGTGTGCTTCACGACCGACAGTCAAGCATATGTAGAGACCCTTGGGCAGAGAAACACCTTGAAAGTGATAGTGAATAAGTGATGAAATCCAAAGATGAGAGAGTTCATAAAAAATAAACCCCAAGGAATCATAATACTAAAATAACTAAAAAAAATGAAAGCAATGAAGTAGCAAAAATATTACCTCTAGTATAAACCTTGAAAATTTCGATACAATTATCACTCCGCTTGAAGAAATTAATTATATAGTGGTTGTGAAGATAAAAACCTATTTCCTCGCATGTTTTGCGTAGTATAAAAGACCTTGAAGAATTAGTTGCAGAGCACAAACAAAGGAATTATTGAATGGGCAAGAGGCTATCAACGTAGAAAAACCCTAATAATCTATCCACCTTTGATTCAAAAGATTGTTGTTGGCATGTTGGTGTTTCCATTGATGTCACTTGATGTATGCCATGTATTCATGAGCCTTTATGTATTGTATTAAGTCCTATTTATCTATTTAAAAGATTGTCATGATGTTGTAGAGAGTTGTCACAATGTCAAAAACTTTGTAGGAAGTTTTCATGATGTATCAAGCTAACTCCTGAAGCTAAGCTACAAGATTGAGGCCTCTTGGTATATGCCCTATAATTATGAGTTTGATGCCTGGTACTAAGTCATATACACATTTTAATGCTATCAATTTGTGTGTGGAAGGCTACCATATTAGCCTAAGCATCCCCTTGAAGCTAAGCTACAAGTTTGATGCAAGGTTGATGTTAATTGATGCATGCTCTATTATCATTGTTGGGAGTTAGACTTGCATAGAGTGGATGTAGGCTTTCAACCACTGGGAGACCAGTAGTAAGGGTTCAGATGTAGCTTCATGGAGTTAATAGTTATCATAGCGTCTATTCCTGTAGGTGATTTTTCTCCGACTTATGTGCACACATTAAGTGTATTTATTAAATTTTCTAATTTTTTTGTCTAGGATTTACCATGTAAAGGTTGTAAAAAGGTCAAGTAACTTCTAGAAAGTGATTAAAGTTGAAAATATCTCTCATTTAATGAAGGTAGCATCAGATAAAGTCAAGGAGAAAATTTCAATGATCCAAATCAATTCCTTGGTATGAATAGAGTTACTGAGTGCTCCATCACCTATAGCATGTACTAAGTTAATTATATTGGAAAATTACAAATAGGAGAAATCTATGAGGTTATTTGATTGGTTCTCTTGCCGAGTGAGAGTGTGTGTGAATGGTGTGCTAAGGAGAGAATTATCATACTTCAATAGCTAGAGAAAACTATGCAAAATTCCATAATTCTTCAGTGATCAAATATCAACTGTGAATCAAAATTGTGTGCAAGGTTTGAAGACTTGTTTTGGAGGAATGCGTGTAGAGAGTTTTTCTATAATTAGAGAGTGGCTTAGTGGTAGATGAAGTGGTCTTAATTGATGTTATAATTTGTATTTTGTAGCAGTGATTCGGTCCAAATTATCTTTATAGCTCCAAAAATATTTGTGCATTGAGGTTGTGGTCTCAAGGTAAGTGCATGTGATCATTCTATTGTTGGAGTGGTGACTCCAGGTTGGTAGTTGCCAACATTATCATTTCCAAGTAGATGGGGTTCCTTTGCTAGTGGTGGCTAGTTGATGTATGTAAATGAAAACATTTTAAAGTAGTATAGAAGAAGAAGCAACAAACAGTTTGGTGGTTTTTTACCTTAGGGGATTTCCACCTAAAATCCTTGGTGCCTTCATGTGATGTTGCTTGTATTTTATTTGTGCATGTTTGTATTCATGTAGCCTTGAAGCTTAAGCTTTGGAAAGTTTTTATTTGTAGAAAAAATTCTAATATTTGTGAAATATTGATTCACCCTCCCTCTTAGTGTTACTAGTTGCTAACAATTGGTATCAAATCCAACTCATTTGTTGCAACTTAACTGCTAAAATAAGAAATTGAGAGAGGATTATGGATGGTCAATAGGTTACACTTCCTATCTTTGATGGAGAGAACTACAATGTTTGGAAGATGAGAATGAAAGGACACCTGATGAGCCTAGGTGTTGATGCTTATTCTACTGTGGTACTTGGATATACAATCCCTAATATCCTCACAAAGATTATTTATGGGAAGAGAATCTACTAGAACAATGCCAAGGCCAAAAATGATATTTTGGTAGGGATTAGCGAGAATGAATTAGTAAAGGTCATGAATTGTAAATCAACTAAGGATGTTTGGGAAAAACTCCATAATATTTATGAAGGTAATGATAAGGTAAAGGAGGTGAAGATCCGAACCTATAGGATGAGGATTGAGAGCCTGATGATGAACGAAGAAGAAAGTGTCAAAGAGTATTTTTAGAGGGTTGAGAAGGTAACCAATTTGATCAAAGGAATATATGAAAGATATGAAGATGAATTTATTATTCAAAAAATGTTGAGGTTCTTGCCATCAATATTTAACTCAAAAGTATTTGCAATTGAGGACCTGGTTGACATGATTACTCTCTCCATGGAGAAACTACTTGGGACCCTTACAACTTATGAAATGTGAATAGGAGTGGAAAAATATGAGCCTAGTGAAGTAGCATTTAAGGCCTCCAAGAAGGTAAAATATCTTTCCAACAATATCAAGAAACTTCCCAAGATCAAGGAAGAGGAATATCATTTTAGCAGTGAATTTGACCAAGAAGTTTCTTAGTTTTCCTTAAAACTAAAGAGAGGTTTTGGAAAACACAAAGACAAGCTTCCTTTCAAGTATTTTGATTGCAGAATGGTTGGAAATTTTGTTGCAAAGTTTCCATTCACAAGAGGTGAAAAACAGGAGAAGCAAAATGAGACAAAGAGCAAGGATAAAACTCAAAAGTATCGTAAAGGAAAAGCTCAAAAGAAAAAGAGATTCTACTCCAAAGAAGAAAGTGATTATTTAGAAGATAGTAGTGAGACATCATCATCAGAAGAAGAGCACAAAAAATTTGTTCTTATGGATTTTGAATCTAAATATGGATTTGAACTTGAAGATGTAGAGATAGGTTATGAAGGTGAGTTGATGTAGAAGCATTCGGCTCAGAAATATGATTGTATTTTAGTAGACATAAGGGGTCTTGTGTTTTAAGGAAGTTGGTTTCCTATGCATAAAATTAATGTAATTTTAATGTTTTTGAGTGATTTTATGAGAATAGGATCTAATTAAGTAGTGAGAGGCATATTGTAAATGGTATTGAATGAAGGGGAACATGAGAGAATTAGGATAGTTGAGAGTTCATAGGGATTGATAGATTGGAAATTAATTGTAGATCTTAAATTAGGAATTAGTTCATAATTTCTGGGATTGAGAGGATACTTAGGATTTAGTTGAAATTATTAAGGTTTTGAACCAGAATTGGTTCAAAAGAAGTACATCATTGTGTGCACTGACTATTTGACTAAGTGGGCTGAAACCAAGGCAATTAAGGCAACAACAGAAGAGAGGGTAGCTGAGTTCCTAAGGGAGAATGTATTTTACAAATTTGGGTACCCTAGAGAGATGGTCACAGACCAAGGCAGCAAATTTATCTCCAACATGATTGAAGAATTTCTCAACCAACACAAGATCAAGCATAGAACCTCCATTCCCTATCATCCACAAGCTAATGGACAAGTAGAGGTGACCAATAGAGCGCTGGAGGGCATATTGACCAAAGTGGTAACCAGTAGCAGGAAGGATTGGGCAGATAGACTAGTTGAGGCCACCCGGGCCTATAATACCACCTAGAAGACCACCATTGGATTCACGCCATATGAGTTGGTCTATGGGAAAAAGGCCCTGCTTTCCATTGAATTTGAGTATAACACATTAAGGATAGAAGCCCAAATAGATCTAGATCTCAACAGTGCACAAAAAGAGAGATTCCTCCAGTTGAATGGGTTGGATGAGTTCAGAATGTAGGCCCTCCTACATATAGAGGTAATTCAGATTTAGAGGAAGATCTAGCATGACAATAATATCAAGGAAAAGAAACTTCAAGAAGGTGGCTGGGCTTTGTTATATGATTCTAGGTATAAATACTTCAAAGGAAAGTTAAGGACAATATGGCTAGGACCTTATCTTATAGAAAGATGCGATGATAATGGTTCAGTACAGATCAAAACCATAGATGAAGAGACCATTCTTTACTTGTTAATGGACACCGACTGAAAATTTACAAGAGACCATTGTCAAAACAAGAGTTTATGGATGATATCAATAAAATAGTGATGGTAGTGGAGCAAGTTTCAGCTCCCACCTCATCAAATCACTAAGAGAGGAAAAAAAAGAATAAGGACTCAGTTGAAAACCTTCATGAGGTGCTTGAGTCCCACTGTTGGGTTTAAAACCTCTTGGGGCGGCCCAATGGTGTCAAAAAAAAAAGAAAGAGAAAAAATGAGAATAAAAATATCCCTGGGTGAAAACCTCTCTTGAGGCGCTGCGGGAAAATAGCGAGGATGAAAACCTCTCAGAGGCAGCCTAGTTGTTTTCAAAAAAAAAAAAAGAGAGAAAAGAGAAAAA
>APFE031573415.1:19758-46135 GCA_000404065.3 Pinus taeda
TGTAAGGACCATGTTGGCATGGTCAGAGCTTCTGATGGGCTCTTGTAAGGCGTTCTTTCTGCAGATGCAACCAGACTTTGTTTCCCACTTGAAGCTTGTGTGGTACCCCTGTGGGTGATGAGAAGTTGTTCCTATGTTTTGTCATGACCGTATCCCTTTGTTGCTGCTGTTGCGTGGACAAAACCTTCACAGGGGTCATGGATGTGGTGATGATCTTCCCCTTATTTTAGGAGCGAATCAGATATAAAATGAATTTCCTAGTCTGGGAGATGAGCTTGCTGCCTTTCTTAGTAGAGATCAAAGAGGTGGTGGTAGGTGGGGCTACCACTAGTATCCTGTATAATGAATCATCCAAAGAAATAATGATAGTGCGAGGCCTTGACTCATACACAACATGTCACCTCCACAAGTATGGCTAGCCTAATGATACATCACACAATACCTAATCTGTGAAGGGCTTGATGCTGTTGGGATGGAAAAATTTGAGATCTCATCCTTGATGAAGCCAACCGATACTGTACGACTATGAGTGTGGTGTGGTTGGTAGGCCCAACCACTTTATGGATTCTACTGAAATGAGGTTCTTTTGGCTGCCACTGTCGATAATGAATTGTAGCGGTGAACCCTTCACCCTCCTCTGGATCTTCGAGCTCATTCTTCTGGATCATGGCAGTGGTAATAGTGACGCTGGGCTCTGCATAAATGATCTTCTTCCCTTTGCCCCCTTGTTGGGTTCCGACTTAGGGTTAGAACATGCATTTGATTCTGAAGCCTTCAACTTGGTAACCAGCGACTGCTTTCTCTGACACTCACTTGTGTTATGAGTGGGACTCTTGTGGAAATACAACACTTTCCTGTGTCCTTCTTCGATTTCGTGGTGTTGTTCTTTTCTTGTGCCTTCAACGTGTTGTCTTGGGTCACCCCACCTTGGCTTTGTCCTTTGGTCTTCAAATTTGTAGATCCAAAGTCTCACTTCTTTTGTTTGAACTTTTGCTCAATTTTGGCAGCATATCGGTATGCCATGCCGAGCAAGGAGATGTTCAGGAAATCCATCTCTTCTTGGATGTATCAGTGTAGGTAGGCACAATATTTGAGTACCAAATGCAGCTTAGAGTCCTTGATACCAACTATGTGCGAAGGGTATGAAAAATGTTTGTGAACTCCATCACATCTTGGTCCCTTCCTTGCTGTAGTGTGGTCCATTTGATGTATTTGTCCTCATAGCTTTTGACAGGGTAGTACTGCTCATTGACGACATCCCAGAATGAATCCCAAGTGGGTGTGGCTGAAAATAGTGAGCTCATACTTTCATTGTTCTACTCACAGTAGGTTTCTCACTAGTCCTTGGCATGGGGGGCTGCTTTGAGAAGAGTGAAAACAATTTTTTCCCGACTCGAAAATTCATGAATAGAAAAATATCCTTCTAGCATATTTAACCATTTATCTAAGGCATCTACGTCCATTTGACCCTCGAAAATGGAGATTTAAAAATTAACTTGTACCTTAAATGGTGTGGCATTTCTAGAGTAGCTATTGGAAGCTGATGCGTCGCCTCTGGGTAGCTGCTGAAGGATCTGGGCAAAGTTGTCCATCATTGCGTTCCTTTGTCGCTTGAGGGCTTCTTTGAGCAAGATTTTGATAGGATCTCCTGCCCCCTCATTGTTCTTTTCATTTTCCATGGGAGGCCTTTGGGATTTGTGAGGTTGGTCTTGCACAGGTTTGACTAGTTTAAGCCATAACTCCTTATATCCTGACCTCGTTGGGGACATGCAAAGAAAAACAGAGAAAAAAGCAAACTCGCTCTGATACCAATGATCCAAATTTAAGCAGGAACACAACAATTTATAGAGATAACCATAAATACAAAGATGAGATAACCATAAATATAGAGACGCAGTAGAAATAATACTTCATTTCATTATTGTAAAATACTTGAAATATGCTTACAAACAGAAATGGAGATAAATCAGCTAGGGCGATGGTAGCTTATCTCTGAGAAGAGATGTGGCAGCTACATGCCTTTGAACTGTGTTACAATGAGGCTCAAAGGCCTATTTATTGATGAGAAACAATGGAAGACCCTTAACATCCCAAAATCTAACCCTGGAAGATGAAACACCAAATTGTGGGCCCTGTTTTGAGTAAGTTGGTACATCAACTTCCCGGGGTCGTAACTTTGACATATGATCTACGTTTTATGCGTACAATAGCTCGTTAGAAAGATCTATCTGAGAACTACAACTTTCGAAAGAGAAACATGGGTCCATGGACCCATGTTTCTCCCATATTTACCAAAAAAACATCATTTAGGGCCTCGAAACTGCTCCAGAAGTTCAGGACTCGAAAAACTAGTAAATTGTGCTACAAATATGGAAACTAAAAAAATGAAAGAGACAGTTGTGGGGGTCCAAGTGGAATAGGTGGGTGGCCACCAACATCCACCTAAATCAAGCTTAGTCAAACCAACTTTTATCACAAATTATTACATATTTTTATTATATTTTGTTTATGAGATGAGTTATAGTTGGATATTATGCATAGTGGACTAATATGCATTGAATGCAGGATTGAAGGAGAAAATCAAGTTATTTTGGAAAATACTAAGGTTAAAACTCGAATGGGACAAGGGAAAGGAATTTTAGGAGGTAAATCTTCCTCATTTACTTCTCCCCCATTTGAATATTCCTCCATCCATCACATTAGCTCAGAGTGCAAACAACCAAGCCATGAGGATTAGAAGGCAGCCGAGCAGGTGACAAACAAAGAGCTAGTTTATCTCGAGTTTAGGAGCTGAACCTCCCAAATTTTAAGGAATTTGTTGGGGAATTTAGTGGTATAATAAGAGAGGCCTAGAGCCTCATTAGGATTCAAATTTTTGTTGTAAAACTCTAAGCTATTTTTGAGCTCCAGACTTGTGCAAGTTTTATTGATGTAATTTTATGTTTTGGTAATAAGAACAAGTTTTGTTTTGAGCCAACATTGAGTTAACTCAGAGGGCTGAAGCTCTTGGATTAGGGCCCAACCCTAGTAGCCAAGGCTCCTTTTTCTTGTATCTTTATGTTTATATTAGTCTCATAGCTTCATTGTTAATTTGCTTTTAGATGTCTTTACATTGCAAGTAGTGTAAATTGGACTGGTTGTTTATTAGTTTTATTCCATTTGTGCCTTACTTCAGTAACATGTTAGCAAGGATAAAAGGAATACCACAAGGTTGTTAGTGGGTGTCTTGGTCTCATTTCCTCCCTTTGGGATCATGATTTGAGGAAGGGACCTTTAAGTAGCCCCAAAAACACAGATTTCTATTTCTTGCATAAACTTTAGAGTTTACTATATTTAAGTTAGAATTTTATCAGTTTTGAAATTTTTTTCATTACTATCTCTTCTATCTTCACCATGCTTTCATTCCTTTCAGCAATCTTCCTCATGCATAATGTAGGCAGTTGGTTCCTTAATTCTGCTTTTCTAGCTTATGGGAATGCTTCTTGTTTACACATATTTTTTGGAATTAAACATGTTTTATGCAGAGAAGGTGTTTCAAGAGTAGACATAGACTTCATAGCTAGCAACCACCTTCCACTTCATCCACCATAGTGATTCCTTGTTTTCACCATTACCTTCACTAGTTTTCATAATTTTACATAGAAATTCTTCTGAGCACATGGAGCAAATCCAACAATCCTCTATCTTTATTGTTTACTTTTGAGTGATCCTAGACCTTTCCTCACTTCATTCCACCTACCTACCACCTTACCTAAGCATTCCATCACCTCCAACACCTTCCATTTTTCTCTCGGCTATATCCTGTAGGTTTACAGGGAATCTTTGAGATTTCTATTACATCCTATAGGTTATCCTAAAATGGCTTGTTTTGAGGCTGAATTGGAGGGAAACCTCTAGGAAGTCACCAAAATCCTCCCAAGGGTCTCCCACACCATCCAACCATCTCCTAACCCTTCCCGCCGTCCTCCAACATCCTTAATTCACCTTCCACATTACCAAAAGAAGTTAGTTTCCATACTTGATTTTGCATGAAAAACAAAAAGACAAAAACATATTTATTTCAGTCCCTTTACTTGCACATTAGTAATGTTTAATGATTCTTACTTCCATGATTAGATAGTCACATTTGGTTCATGTTAATTTGGCATTATTGCAAAGCATAGTTTCTTGGCAGTTAATTAGGAAATTGTGTGATTTAGCATTGAATTTTGGTCTTTTCCATTATTGCAGTAGAGTAGCTCTCCCTTAGAATAGATTTCCCTTTCTTCCATCAAGAAACCAATATTATCTTGACTCCATAGAATTTTGGCTTGAAAACCCCAGTGGTCTCTCGCCAGCTGAACCGTGACACAAGGCAGAAGCATCACTTTTACTTGTGTATACAACACTGTCACCTCCAAGTTTGTACGAACCACGGGTTGAAAAAGTAAAGCTGGTAGCCTAGGAGTTGCAACATTCTTGCTGCAATACTGTCACTCATCAATAAGGTTGATTAGTTCACTAACCCCTTACTTCAAACCCATGGATTTGAATGGTTAGGTGGAACATGGTAGTCCCATGTGAGGTTGGTTCATTGCATTCATTAATGACAAATCCATTCCCTTTATTTTCATGTGTGAAGGTACTGACGTATTCATGGATATAATGGATTATATGTTTATTGTATTTTTGTTCCTATTATGTTGGTTATATGTACATTTTATGACAACAGCTATGTATGGCTCTCAACATGTTTTTACTTGTATGTGAATGGATAATGTGTCTATGAATTAATGGAGGATAATGAAGAAAATGGAATGAGAGTATAATGGTTCATAGCGATTATCAGATAAGTATGATATCCCTACACTTAATTCTATTATTTGCACTTATAGATTACATATTGATTCCATTTCCTTAAAGTCACCAAGGAGGTTGAATCTTATCCATAGTAGTCTCTCGTCACATGTTTACCCTATCTGGTTGTTTTCTTGGGTAGATATGGGAGGAGGGTGTTGAGTGGTATCATAGCTTCCAAGTTCAAACACTTGGACTGGATGTGCTTTATCATAGGTGAAATGAAGAACAAAGGTTTAAATTTTAGACCTTTCTTTGATATCTGTTATAACTTTTCTTTTATGGCATATTAGAAGTTGAAAAATTGTTCATATTGAAGGAAAATTTCATTGACAATATGGTAAAAATTTCAGATATTGGTTCATAATACTTTAGGAATTATGATATAAGAAAGGTGACCTTCCTGAATGCACCTTTAAACAGGTCATGTTGGAATTTCTGCAATAACTTATCTTCTGTAGGTTTTTAGAAGCTAAAAAATTATCCACATTTAGGGGATACACCAATGATTATGTGGTAGAAATTTTAGATATTGGGTTGCAATATTTTAGGAGATATGAATAAAGAGAGTCGAGCCTTCTTAATGCTCCTAAAATTAGGCCTCAAATAGGTCGCACGAACATTTCTGTTATAAATTTTCTTCAGGGGACTCTGAGGAGCTGAAATGTTTTCCATTATTAGGGGAAATCCCACTGATATTGTGATAAAATTTCAGAAATGTATTCACTATATTGTAGGAGATATGACCAGTGGAAGTTGGGATTTCTCGATACTCTAGAATTGTGCACCAAATAGGATTGTGTTGGTATTTTTGTTATAAATTGTCATCTATGAAATCTCGGAAGTTGAAACTTGAACCATAGTGAGATAAAATATCACTGATCATATGGTTGAGTTTCCATAACTTGTACTACTATAGTTTAGGATATATGTATTGAATCATTCGCTATATTAGTTTGCATGCAAAGTGTTTGATGAAATGATTAAATGGTTCAATGATTAATTGCATACAAACTATTTGATAAATGCCCCAATGAGTACGTTGTTCATGGTTAGGGATAGTATTGATGTGTAATAGTATTATATGCTTACTTGTATGCAAATAGTTTGCTATATTAGTTTGCATGTAAAGTGTTTGAAGAAATGCTTACATTCAAATGTAATAGTATAGTAGTTGTTTGAAGAAAATGTAAAAGTATGGTAATTGTTTGAAGAAAACGTTTTTTTTTTGGATGGGATATTATTATAGTATTATAATATGGGTGTATCTGATATATGCCTATTTTCATGCAAATAATTTGAAGAGTTACATTAAGGAATTTGAAAGGTTGCATGCAAGGAATTTGAAAAGTTGCATGTAAGGAAATGGAAAAGTGGCACGTTTTTAGTTATTATGTTACAAGTATAATAAGTGCAATGCTTTGACTTAATCTCATACAAAATGTAAATGAAAATCAATTTCTTTTCAAGTGTGGTTAAATTTAGTAGAGCTTTGGAGATCCCATTTCCATAATTGGACATTGGATATCGGGCCGTTATAGGAGATTTCTCCTTCTACCTTAGTGTGGACCATGTATAGTAAGGGGTATGTTTATAGGTTGTTTTAATGCTTGATTAAGTGCATGATATGTGCTTGTGCTTATAAAATTGTATGGAGGAATGCTCTTGTTTTAATACAGTTGTACTAACACAATATGTGTTGAAACAATTGAGTTTGATATACACTTGCGTGCAAGTGGGTTCTAGTTTTAGTATTATGACTATGATTGTGAGTTGATTCCTGACTATGACATGGTTGTTAGTATTCATGAAGGCTGATTTCAAATTAATAGACATGATGTCTTGATTTTTGGAAAATGTGACTGACATGTGTGAGTGGTTGCAGGGAAAGGTGTTTGGTATTATTTTGACAAGGTAATATTTAATTTGTTTATACAACTAACATCTTGGTGAATGTGATAGTACCTATTAAGAATAAATTGCAGCAAGGTAGAAAGGTAAAATAAGATAATTGGATGAGAATTCCTTTGGCTATGTTTGGAAACCACAATTCCAAATGAATGAGTTATTTGCATGAAAACAAAAAGTTTTCTTAGCCTTAATTTTGAATGACATTATGTGGATATGTGTTATATTCATGAATATGTATTTGATAAGTTGTTATCTTAAGTTTGATATTTGAGATAAAAGGTCGAGTTATAATATGGTAAGGGCATGAATAAAATCATGAGTTAATGTTGCACGATGTAGGGAATCAAATGAAAAAAGAGACTGTCATAGATCTTGAAGAGGGTTTGAGCTAAGATTTTACTCATGAATCCTTGAAAGTACTGGGAAATCATGGGGGTTGAGTCATGATGTTTTTTGGAAGTCTTGTGCTTTCAATGTTTTATGATTTGTTTATGCTTGATTTGTAGTTTTGATTATGTATGGTTCATGGCCGTGCCACTTTGTTTTTGGTGTTGTATTTTTGTTGGTTTTCCAGGATCTTCTTCTCGTTTGTTTCTTGACTTGCCTTTTATTGTTTTGAGTCTTGGGAATTGGTTGGGAAAGAGGAAAGTTAATGGATATCGGGGAGATCTGTATGGTAGCCAACAGGTAATGCAAGTAATGCAAGACCTAGATGAAGCTCGATGTATGAGTAAGAACAACAGAAGGTAAGACTATGACAATCGGATTAGATTAGTTCGGTCCATTGGTGTAAATGGACAGTGACAATATAGTCATGAGAAATGTAACTTGAAAAGGTAAAGTAAATGGATCTGAGGCATCAAATGCTTTGGCTATGTTGGGAATTATTGTTCTCAATATCATGCACATTTTTCATGAATAAAGGAAGTTGTCTTAACCTTGAACTTGATATCTGGTAATTATCTTATGATCATCATTGTGTTTCTATTTATGTATGTATACATGTATGTATGTATGTCATATTTGATAGGGTGATCATGAATCATGATTATTTTATGTTAATATTTATATGTGCATATGTATCTATGTATGACGTTTACTGACAAGATAATTATTATTTTATGGTGTATATATGTGTACATGTATCTATGTCACTGTCTCACAGGGTCATTAGGAATAATTCTTGTGGAGGAATGATTTCTCATACAAGTGAAGGGCATGAACAGGTTCTTGGTATCACAAGGAATCAAGTGGAATAGTAGTCATGAAAAATATATGAGGTCAGTGTCATGTGAATATGAATTGATATGCTTGTATTATGCCTATGTTTATGTTATGATAGGTAACGCTAAAGGATACACCAATGGAATGAAAGCAACGTAGTCTGCAACATGCTAATATAAGCATGGATAAGACACAGGAAGAAAGGTTTCTTGGTAAGGACAATGTGGTTTCAGATGTGTGGTACTATTGTTATGCATATGGTGTATATGTTGTACATGTTGCATTTGTGATGTTGTGCGCATGCGGTGTTGTGCATGTATAGCATGTGTACATGCTGTTAATGTGATGTTATGTACATGATTTTAGTACATATAGTATTGCATGAATGTTGCATATTTAGTGTTGGGTATAGATGGTGCTATGTACATGTTGGATATATGGTGTTGTGTGTATATTGCATATGTGCATGATGAATATGTGTTGTTGTATGTGTATGGTTCTTTGTGCATGTTGGATATGCAGTGCTATGTACATGTGTTGTTGCATGCATGTTGTATATGTGGTGCTAGGGTAATATATGGTGTGGTGTGCATGATTGTACAAGTGGTGCTTGGTGCATATGGTGTTGTGTACATGTTGTACAAGTGGTGCTATGTGCAGGTAGTGTTGTGTACATGTAGTGCATATGGTGTTGTGTACATATGATATCACGTACATGTCATGTATGTGGTACTACATACATGTGTTAATGTGTACATGTACAAATGATGCGGTGTACATGTGGCATTGTGTACATGTTGTGCAGGTGGTGTCATGTACATGTGATGTTGTGCACACGTTGTGCAGGTGGTGCAATGTAAGGGCAGTATTGTATACATGTTGTATATATGGTATTGGTGTACATGTGGTATTGTGTGAATGTCATATATGTTGTGTTACAGGTATGCGGTACAATATATGTGTATTGTGTAGTTCTGGTAGTGACATGCATACTTGTTGTGTTGTACTCTGTGTGGGTACATGTATTGTGTGGCATATGTATGAGTTGTGTTGTATATCGGGTGTATGTGTATGAATTTTGTGGCGTCACACATTATGTGTAGATGCATGTTTTGTCATGTATATTGTGTATGTATACATACGTACATTAGGTGTAGGTTTATGTGTTGTATGTCAGGTATAGGTGAATGTGTTGCATGGTGTTGTATGGCATGTGTGGTTATATGTGTCTGATGCACACTATGCATATGTGTACCTAGTGGAGGAGAAGGAACTGGTTGTTTGCTGCGTATGGAAACCAATCTAGTGTGTGTACATAAAGAAAAAAGGTAGAAGTAAGGATCGATGAAGGATAAGTATTGGTATTGTATTTCGGTTTTAGTATGCATGTGATTTATTATTCGTGTTTATGATGATTACATGTGATCATTGAGTTCGGTTGTGATGGTTACATGTGATTTATGATTTTGATGGCTATGTTTCGAGCTAACTTGATGAGATATTGTATACATGTTGATTTGGTCAAATATGCTAGTTTGACTTGTTGTGAAAGGAAGCGAACATGATTGCAAATGTACCTTATTGATAAGCTACCAATGAGGTATTATGTGAATTTATTATAGTTTATTTTGAATCTAATGGAAGTTATGTATTTGGTATAATAATGCACGAAATTCTAGGTTGGGTGATTGAAATCCACTGTAAGAATTGGCAGCAACAACAAAAGAAATTGGAACACACAATAATAAGATGGTAAATTATTCGGGAGAAAGATCATTGTGAGACACTAGCACCCAATAGTGTCCATTGATTTCCATGAGAATGCTATGGATGATATGATGTTTTTAAGGAAGGGATATGCCTTGGATGTTGTATCTTCCGATCCAAGGAAGCCTTGCCAAGGTATATAATGCCTCGGATGGAGGCACCAACGGAACTTGAAAGGTGAGTGATTGCATAGAAGGGGTGACCAGATTCCTAAGGGACTATGTAGTAGAGAAAGGCAAGTCATGGATGGATTTGTTTTGGTCATTAACATTGCCAGATGGAATCAAATGCACATTGGGATTGTGCCTTGGAACAATGAGTTGGTAACTATTCACTAAGATGACAAGTGGCATAGGATTATAGCGATGGACATTGGATGCATATTTGACTTTGCAGTGGATTCTATACTTCCTGGGAAGGAGGTGAATCCTGGTGTTACTTTGAGTGCAGAAGTGTGAGCCTCTGGATTCCCTTATTGATTGATATGAGCATTGTATCCTTTATTTGTTGGTTAAGAAAATGGGTATATGTGTATATCATTGTAAATATTGTAATGAGTTGTGTTATAAAGCTCCAAAATGTGGTATGGTTTTTATCTAGTCATGTTGTCATGATGTTTTTCTTTTGAGTGGGTCTTTCATTATAAATACTACAATGAGTTGTGTTATAAAGCTCCATTGGCAGTATGTTTTATTTTTAGCAGTCATGTTGGTTACAGGTGTCACTGAATATCGAGGACAATGTTCCCCAAGGGGGAGGGTTCTGTAACAACCTTGGTGAAAATTCCATGTAAAAACATATAAATATCACGGATGAGGGGAAACGTATTCCAAGATGAATTATGGGCAGGAGATCCTAGCGGGTGTTCATTTGGTTGGTTATGGTAAATGAAATTGGAAAAGGCAATGGCTAAGGCATTAAATAGGCAAAAAGGTATTTTGGCACATTTATTTATGAAAATAGTGGAAATTAGGAGAAATGGTGAAAGGTCACATGTTGCATGTGAGGAGGAAAATGAAGGAAAATAATGGAAATTAGGGAAAAAGTAGGTGAAAGGTCACATGTTTCATGTGAGGAGGAAATTGAAGGAAAATAATGGAAAAGGAAGAAAATAGAGGCCTCATAAATAAAAAGGCTTATGAGGATTAGTTAGCAAGCTTCTTTCTTTCAGTGTGAACCTTTTTTCAGTTCAATTTTGGAGCTCTCTCATTATTCTGTCTCTCTCAAACTCTTGGAGAGTTAGAGTTTTCTTGGAGCACTCCTGGTGGGTGTGGAATACTTGGATTCTTGGAGAAAGAAGGCAAAGAAAGAGCAGGAAAGCGCAAGAAGGCATCACCATTAGTAGCTACATCAAATTTTCTTGCAGCTACCGAGTTGCATGTATGATTTCTTCACTATTTTGGCATGCATGACACATGCATGTGGTTTCTTGGTTGTGATTTGTCATTGGCATGGAGGATTGCCTGAATTGACAATGGATTGCCTAGCCATGCCATTTCCTGGATAGACATGGTGATTGTGGATTTACTTTCATTGTTTTTTTTTGGTTGGTTCTCATGTTTCCTTAGCTTGGGTTGAGTTATTAGTCCTGGAAGCCCTGGTTGAACAAACGCGCTTGAAGCCCTGTAACAGCTTGGGTTGAGTTACTAGTCCTGGAAACTATGGTTGGACAAATTCTCTGGAAGCCCTTGGTGGTTTGAGTTACAAGTCCTGTAAGACTTGGTTGGAGGAACACTCCGAAAGCCCTGTATAAGCTATGGGTTGATTTATTGATTCTAAAAGCCTTGGTTGGACAAACACTCTGGAAACCTTGAAAGGTTTGGATGGAGACCAATCTGATGATGTTTTTCTTGGTGATGTCTAGGTGTGAGGTGGAATTACTGTTTGATGGGTTAAGGTAGATGGCCTCTAGAATCCTTGGATGAGTTTTGATTGATGTGTTCTATGAGATTCCACATTCATGCTTGGAATATGGCATGAGGGTGAAGGGATAAAGGGAGATTTGGCTCAACCATTCTACAGCCGTGTGGAATGTGGTAGTCCCATCTCTAGTTGGTTCATTGCATTCAATAATGAGAAATCCATTCCCTTGATTTTCAAGTGTAAAGGTACTGATGTATTTATGTATTTGATGGCTGATATGTTTATTGTATTTTTGTTCCTATTATGTTGGTTATATGCACATTTTATGGCAAAAACTATGTATGGCTCTCAAAATGAATTTAATTGTATGTGAATGGATAATGTGTCTATAAATTAATGAAGGATAATGTAGAAAATGGAATGAAGGTACAATGATTGATAGTGATTCTCAAATAAGTATGAGATCCATTCTCTTTTTTTTTTTTTTTTATTTACACCTGTAGATGACATATCAATTCCAATTCCTTAAACTCACCAAGGAGGTTGAATCTTATCCATAGTGCCCCCTCATCACATGTTTACCCCAACGGGATAGTTTCTTGGGTAGATATGGGTGGAGGGTGTTATAGATTGGTATCAAAGCTTCCAATTTCAAACACTTGGACTGGATGGGCTCTATTATAGGTGAAATGAAGAACACAGGTTTAAATTTTAGACCTTTCTTCCATATATGTTATAAATTTTCTTTTATGGAATATTAGAAGTTGAAAAATTGTATATATTGAAGGTAAATCCCACTGATAATATGGTCAAAATATTAGATATTGGTTCACAATACTTTAGGAATTATGATCTAAGGAAGATGACCTTTCTGAATGCACCTTTAAACAGGTCATGCTGCAATTTCTGCATTAACATATCTTCTGTAGGCTTTCAGAAGCTAAAAAATTGTACACATTGAGGGGAAATATCAATTATTACATGGTAGAAATTTCCAATATTGAGTCGTAGCATTCTAGGATATATGGGTAGAGGGAGTCGAGCCTTCTGAATGCTCCTAAAATCAGGTCTCAAACAAGTCGCGCTGACATTTTTGTTATCACTTTTCGTCTGGGTACTCTCAGGAGCTGAAATTGTTTTCACAATGAGGGGAATTCCCGCTAATATTGCGATAAAAATTTCAAACATTTATTCGCTATATTTTAGGAGATATGACCAGTGGAAGTCAATATTTATGGATTCTCCTAGAATTGTGCACCAAATAGGATTGTGTTGGTATTTTTGTTATAACTTTTCATCTATGAAATATCATAAGTTGAAACTTAAACCATAGTGAGTTAAAATACCATTGATAATATGGTTCAGTTTCCATAAATTGTACTACTACAATTTAGGATATATGCATTGAATCATTCACTTTATTAGTTTGCATTCAAAGTGTTTGATGAAATGCTTAAATGGTTCAATGATTAATTGCATACAAACTATTTGATAAAATTCCCCAATGAGTATGTTATTTGTGGTTGGGGATAGTATTTATGTGTAATAGTATTGACGTAGTTGATATATGCTTACTTGTATGCAAATAGTTTGCTATATTAGTTTGCATGTAAAGTGTTTGAATAAATGCTTACATGCAAATGTAATAGTATAGTAGTTGTTTGAAGAAAATGTAAAAGTATGGTAATTGTTTGAAGAAAATGTTATTTTTTTTTTGATGGGATATTATTATAGTATGATAATATGGATGTAGTTAATATATGCCTATTTTCATGCAAATAATTTGAAGAGTTTCATGTAAGGAATTTGAAAGATTGCATGCAAGGAATTTGAAAAGTTGCATGTAAGGAAATGAAAAGGTGGCATGTTTTTAGTTATTATGTTACAAGTGGAATAAGTGCAATGTTTTGACTTAATCTCATAAAAAATGTATGAGACATGAAAATAAATTTATTTTCAAGTGTGGTTAAATTTAGTAGAGCTTTGGATATCCCTTTTCCATAATTGGATATTGGAGATTGAGCCATTATAGTAGCTTCCTCCTTCTACATTAGTGTAGACCATGAATAGCAAGGGGTATGTTTATAGGTTATTTGAATGTTCATTAAGTGTGTGATATGTGTTTGTTCTTATAAAATTTTATGAAGGAATGCTCTTGTTTTAATATGGTTGTACTAACACAATATGTCTTGAAACAAATGATATGGACTTGCGTGCAAGTGGGTGCTAGTTTTAGTATTATGACTATGATTGTGAGTTGATTATTGACTATGACATGGTTGTTAGTATTGGTTAAGGCTGATTTCAAATTAATAGACATGATATCTTGATTTTTGGAACATGTGACTGACATGTGTGAGTAGTTGTAGGGCAACGTGTTTGGTATTATCTTGACAAGGTAATAGTTGATTTGTTTATAAAACTAATATCTTGGTGAATGTGATGACATCTAATAAGAATCAATTACAGCATGGTAAAAAGGTAAAATAAAAGAATTCGGTGAGAATTCCTTCGCTTATGTTTGGAAACCAAAATTCCAAATGAATGAGTTCTGTGAATGAATACAAATTTTTTTCTTAACCTTAATTTTAACTGACATTATGTGGATATGTGTTATATTAATGAATATGTATTTGATAGGTTGTTATCTTAAGGTTGATATTTGAGCTAAGAGGATGAGTTCTAATATTGTAAAGGCATGAATAAATTCATGACTTAATGTTGCATGATGTAGGGAAGCAAATGAAAAAAGAGATTGTCATAGATCTTGAATAAGGCTCGAGCAAAGATTTCACTCATGAATCCTTGGAAGTACTGGGAAAACATGGGGTTGGAGTCATGGTGTTTTTTGAAAGTCTTGTGCTTTCAATGTTTTATGATTTGTTTATGCTTGATTTTCAATTTTAATTATGTATGGTTCATGGCCACGCCACTTTGTTTTTGGTGTTGTATTGTTGTTGGTTTTCCATGATCTTGTTTTTGTTTGTTTCTTCACTTGCCTTTTATTGTTTCGAGTCTTGGGATTGGTTGGGAAAGAGGAAAGTTAATGGAGCTCGAGGAGAGCTGTGTGGTACCCAACAGGTAATGTAAGAAATGCAAGACCTAGATGAAGCTCAGTGTATGAATAAGAGTAGTGGAAGTTAAGACTATGGCAATTGAATTAGAATGGTTCGGTCCATTTGTGTAAATGGACGGTGGGAATAAAGTCATGAGAAAGGTGACCATAAAAGGTAAAGAAAATGGATATGAGGTGTCAGATGCCTTGGCTATGTTGGGAATTATTGTTCTTAATATTGTGCACATGTCGTGTATGTAGTACTATGTACATGTGGTATTATGTACATGTTGTACAATTGGTGCGGGGTACATGTGGTGTTGTGTACATGTTGTGCACGTGGTGCCGTGTACATGTGAATTTGTGAACACGTTGTGCAGGTGGTGCAGTGTATAAGTGGTACTGTGTGCATGTTTATATATGGTACTAGTGTACGTGTTGTATTATGTGCATGTCATATATGTTGTATTGTAGGTATGAGGTACTATATATGTGGATTGTGTAGTGGTGGTATTGTGACAACGTACTTGTTGTGTTGTATTTTATGTGGGTATATGTATTGTGTGGAGTTGTACATTGGGTATATATTTATGAGTTGTGTTGTATATCGGGTGCATGTGTATGAATTTTGTGCTGCCACACGTTGTGTGAGGATGTATGTCTTGTGATGTATATTGTGTATGTATACAAACATACACTGGGTTATGTGTTGTATATTAGATATAGGTGTATGTGTTGTATATTAGATATAGGTGCATGTGTTGCATGGTGTTTTATGGTGCGTGTGGTTATATGTGTATTATGTACACTATGCATATGTTCACCTAGTGGAGGAGAAGGCACTAGGTGTTTGTTGGGTGTGCCAACCGATCCGATGTGTGTACACAAAGAACAAAGGTAGAAATAAGGATTGATAAAGTATAAGTATTGGTATTGTATTTTTGTTTTAGTATACATGTGATTTATTATTCTAGTTTATGATGATTACATGTGATCTATGATTTTGATTGTGATGGTTACATTTGATTTATGATTTTGATGGCTATGTTTCGAGCTAACTTGATGTGATATTTCTTACGTGTTGATTTGGTCAAATATGCTAGTTTGACTTGTTCTAACAGGAAGTGAACATGATTGCAAATGTACCTTATTGATGAGCTACCAATTAGGTATGATGTAAATTTATTTCAATTTATTTCGAATATAATGGAAGTTATGTGTTTGGTAGAGGAATGCATGAAATGCATAGTTGAGTGATTGAAGTTGATTGCAAGAATTGGTAGCAACAACAAAAGAAATTGGAACATGCAAAAACATGCTGGTAAAGTATTCAAGAGTAGGGCCATTATGTAGGTTTTAACCCTGTACAAAAATTACATGCATATGAATTCTAAAACATAGAAAATTAAAAATGCAAGAGCATAACACATAAAACACATATACACAAAAATTTTCCCTTGGATCCCAAAACCAGGACTACTAGCTTGATTTTTCATTATGTTCCTTTCAATGTCACAATACATATTTATACACATCGAAGCATCCAATACCATGGACCGAAAAACATTGCGTCCAAGACCATGTGCGAAAATCATGCACAAAACCATAGGTAGGTCTACCCAACCAAATATAGGGTCCAAAAACAAAATTTTCCGGGGCGCTGCCCTGGACCCCATAGAAGGGGGCTACCTGCACCTCTCAAGCACCCTGTGAACCCCCCCATTATGCAATCAGTGCAACGAAAGGGGGGGGGGGGGGGGCCTCTCCCTCCCTCAAACCCTCGGGTAACAACATGGGCTAGTTGTGGAAGAAATAACAAAAACCAACATTCTCCAATTGTGTTTTCTTTCACAGGGGCCACAGACAGCTAGTCACTTATTACCTGCAACATCCCATTGTTTCTCTACACCAAGAGAACTTCCAGAGCTCACAGATTTTGTCAATGCATCTGCATACTCTTCAAAAGTGTCCACTTTACCAGCAACACTTTTGTCTCTAATCATATCCCTCACAAGTGATACTAAAACATCAATGTGTTGTCTTTGAATGATATGTAGGTTCTTTGCCAAAGAAAAAATTGTACTTAGGCTATCATGTCTATCCTTATAGTCCTGTACTAACCCCATATTGAACGCATAGCTGCAACAAAATGCTTCCTTGCTTGATGAGTGGCTCCATGTATTCTACCTCTATAGTTGATAGTGCCACTACAGATTGTTTCTTACTCATCCAACTGATTGCACCTCCAAATAGGTTAAACACATACCCACGTGTAGATCTTCTCTGATCCAAATCTCTAGCCCAGTTTACATCAACAAAGCCATGAATATCCAACACTCTATCCAATCCTAGTCTTCCTTGGTAGCACAAACCATAATCACTAGTGCCACGAAAATATCTGAAAACCCACTTCACTGCTATCCAGTGCTCCTTCCCTGGTTTTGACATAAACCTGCTCAATACTCCCACTGCATGTGAAATGTATGGTCTAGTACAGACCATTAGATACATCAAGCTATTGACTACACTTGCATATGGAACAAAAGACATGTCCTCTTCCTCTTCTTGTGTCTTGGGACACTATTCAACAAATAACTTCACAACTACAGGAATAGGAACCTTCACTGGTTTACTATCCTACACATTAAACCTCTGCAGTATTGTCTCGACATAATTTCTCTGGTTTAACCGAAGCTTACTCTTTTCTTAGTCTCTTTTAATTTCCATGCCCAAAATATAGTTTTCAACACCAAGATATTTCATGTCAAATTTGGAGGACAATTGGGTCTTCAAATCCTGGATAATTTCTTTGTCATTTCCAACTAGAAACATATCATCCACATATAAGAGTAGATAAATAACACGGTCACCAATTAATTTAAAATACACACAGTGATATGCTTTGCTTCTGGTGAAGCCAAGTCCCCGTATAAATGTATCAAATTTCTGATGCCACATCCTTGGTGATTGTTTTAACCCATATAGGGACTTATTTAACCTGCATACCATTTCTTTCTTACCCTTCACTGCAAAACCTTCAGGTTGCTTCATGTAGATCTCTTCTTCCAGATCCCCATGAAGAAATATTGTATTCACATCCATCTTTCTACCTAAAAATCAAAAGTAGCAACAACAGATAAAAGTAATCTAATAGAATCTACCTTAGCAACATGAGAAAAAATATCACCAAAATCAATTCCCCGCACTTGGGAATAACCTTTTGTTACCAACCGAGCTTTATATTTCTCCACCTTTCCTTTTGCATTTGTCTTCTTTTTGAACACCTATTTTCTGCCAATGGGTTTCCTTCCAGCAGACAACTGTACCAGATCCAAAGACTCATTTTTGTGCAAAGATGCCATTTCATCAACCATGGCCTCTTTCTAGAGTTTTCCATCGTCTGAATCTACTACTTACTTCACAGTTTTGGGATCATCATCAATAACAGATAAAGAAAAATTTGAATAGAAAGCAAATGGACTATACCTTTCCGGCTGCCTTCCTGCTCGAACTGATCTTCTCACACCCGGAGTTTATTGCTCTTCATCTTCTGATTCTTCCTCTGTTGTAGAGTTTGATTCTTCCTCCTTAAGCTCAAATTCTATCTTCTCAGGTTCCTTTGGTTGGACTTCATGCTTAATAACATCTTTCACCTCTCTAAACACCACATCTCGGTTGTACACAACCTTCCTTGTTACTGGGTTCCAAATCTTATAACCCTTTAAACCATCCTTATAACCAATAAAGATGCACTTTTCAAATTTACTATCCAAATTGGTTTTCTCCTTTGGAACATGTACGTATGCATCACATCCAAATACCCTAAGATGTGAAAGAGAGGGTTTCTTACCAGTCCATACCTCTTATGGAGTCTTATCCTCCAATGTGGATGAAGGTGATCTGTTGACCAAGTAACATGCTGTCTCCACTGCCTCTGCCCAGAATTCCTATCCTAACTTGGCACCACTGAGCATGCTTCTTGCCCTTTCATCAACGTCTTGTTCATTCTTTCTGCAACTCCATTTTACTTCGGTGTGTATGGGGTAGTCTTCTGTCGTGATATACCACACTTCTTATAGAATTCTTTAAATTCCTTGTTGCAAAACTCTCCACTGTTATCTATCCTCAACACCTTTATCTTCTTCTCTGTTTAGTTTTCTACTAGAGCCTTAAATTCTTTAAACCTGTCAAAGAATTCAGATTTCTTCTTAAGGAAATATATCCATGTATTCTTGAGAAGTCATCTATAAATAATACACAGTACATAGACTTAACCAGTGATGGAACCTTCACAAGTCCAAACACATTACCAATGCACAAGTTCTACTATATGTTTCGCCCTCTTACCACTAGAGGGGAAACTCACCTGATTCTGCTTCCCATATTGAAAATTTTCACAAAAATCAAAATTTAGAGAGCTATTACTCATACCTTCTACCACACCTTTACCATGAAGTATTCGAAGGCCCTTCTCTCCAATATGTCCAAGCCTTTGATGCCACATCATGGTCCTCTCTCCAGAGACCACTAGATTTTCTACTTCACTTTTAGGAACCACAAAACTATTGCACCCATCAATAATAGTGCTACCTTGCAACTTGTACAGAGTTCCAATCCAAACTCCCCACATCAATACCAGTGCTCCCCAAACCATTTCGCAAGTATCCTTCTCGAACACTATTTTTACACCTGCATCATCCATCTTGCTCACGGAAATCAGATTTTTGTCCAATGCAGGAATATGCAGAACACTCAGAAGTGTTATAACCCTTCCGCCTTGCAACTTCAACTTTACTTTTCCACGACCAATTATTCTAGCCTTCTTATCATCCCCCAAGAAGACATCACCACCATCATATTTCTCATACTCGTAGAACCACTCCCTATGGGGAGTGAAGTGAAAGGATGCACCTGAGTCAATCAACCATGCTTCATGATCTACATGTGTACTTGAAGAAGCCAAGTACACATCCCCACCTTCATCTGAGGTGGTTTTCACCTCTATGGAAGGAGCATCATCAGATCGCTTTCCTTTGTGAGGAGATTTAGATTTACAATCCCTTTTGTAGTGCCCTTCCTTTCTGCATTTCCAGCACACCACCTTTACAAGATTTCCTAGAGATTTAGATCTCCCTCTAGATTTAGATCTCCCACTCGATGACTTATTTTTGTTTCTGTTTTGGGACCATCCTCGTACAGACAAGGCATCACCATTCTAGCTCTCCATATTTTTCTGTCTCATCTCCTCTGCCAGCAAGGATGATACTATTTCATCAAACTACAAGGCAGTTGTATTGCTACCTATTGCAATAACCATACTATCCCATGAATCTAGTAGAGAACACAACAAACTGATGCACTTCTCTTCATCTAAAATTTTAATATCAACAGATAATAACTGACTTACCATAGTATTAAATGCGTTCAGATGTTTTGTCGCCGAGTATCCGTCTTTCATCCTTAGGTTATACAACCTTTTTCATACGAACAATTTATTCACCAGAGACTTAGATTGGTACAAAGTCCCTAACTTGTACCACAAAGCCTTCACTGTAGCTTCCCCTAATACATTCAATAATACTAAATCTGAGACACACAATCATATTTTTCTCTTGGCCTTCTGATCCAACTTCTTCCATTCTTCATTGGACACTCTCGTTGGTTTAGTACCTGGATCTACTACGACCCACTGATCTTTATCCACCAGCAAATCCTCCATCTTGACTTTCCATAACTAAAAACTTTGATCATTAAATTTCTTGATCTCTATCTTTCCACTGCTCGCCATCTTCTTTCACCGCTAGAATTGATCTCGCATATCTCCCATTGAACAGAGTCTACCATGGGCCCAAGCGAAACCCCTCAACAACAAAGGCGTCCCCTTGAAGCCAAAATAGCTCTAATACCAAATGTAGGTTTTAACCTCGTGTAGAAATTATCTGCATACAAATTCTAAAACACAGGAAAAAAATGCAAGAGAATAACACATAAAACACATATACACAAAGATTTTCCCCTGGATCCCAAAACTGGGACTACCATCTTGATTTTTCATTATGTTCCTTTCAATGTTACAATACATATTTATACATGCTGAAGCACCCAATACCATGGACTGAAAACCATCGCGTCCAAAACCATGGACCGAAAACCATCGTGTCCAAAACCATGTGTGAAAATCATGCACAAAACCATAGGTCGGTCCGCTCAACCTAATATAGGGTCCAAAAACAAATTTTTTTTGGGGCACTGCCCCAGACCCCATTAAAGGGAGCTACCTGCACCTGTCAAAACCCCTGTGACCCCCCCCACTATGCAATCGACATAACGAAGGGGGGGGCTCCGCCCCCCTTCTAACTCCCTGGTTAACTACATGGGTTAGTCGTAGAAAGAATATAACACAAACCAACACATTATGGGACACTGGTACCTAATAGTGTCAACTGATTTCCATGAGCATGATATGACCGGTATGATGGTTTTATGGTAGGGATATGCCTTGGTTGTTGTATCTTCCGATGTGAGGAAGCCTTGCTAAGGAATGGACTACCCAGGATGGGGGTGCTATTGGAACTTGGAAGGTGAGTGATTGCACGAAAGGGGTGACCAGATTCTCGAGGGACCATGTAGCATAGAAGGGAAGGTCACAGATGGATTTGTTTTGGTCATTGGCATTGCTAGATGGAACCAAATGCACATCGGGAGTGCACCTTGGAACAATGAGTCAGTAATTGTTCACTGAGAGGAAAAGTGGCGTAGGATTATAGTGCTGGATGTTGGATGGAGATTTGACTTTGTAGTGGATTCTGGACTTCCTGGGAAGGAGGTGAATCCTAGTATTACTTTGAGGGTGGAGATGTGAGCCTTTAGATTCCCTTGTTGATTGATACATGGATTGAGTCCTTTATTTGTTGGTTAAGAAAGTGTGTATATGTGTATATCATTGTAAATACCGTAATGAGTTGTGTTATAAAGCTCCAATATGCGATATGTTTTTTATCTAGTCATGTTGTCATGATGTTTTGTTTTTGAGTGGCTCATTCATTGTAAATATTGCAACGAGCTATCTTATAAAGGACCATGGGAAATATTTTTTTTTTAGCAGTCATGTTGGTTATATGCGTCATTGAACACTGAGGATGGTGTTCCCCCAAGGGGTAGGGTTCTGTAACATCCCTAGTGAAAATTCCATGTAAAACTATATAAATACCACGGATGAGGGGACATATATTCCAAGATGAATGGTGGGTAGGACATCCTAGTGGGTGTTCATTTCGTTGTTTATGGTTAAGGAAATTGGTAAAGGCAATGGATAAGGAATTAAAGAGGAAAAAAGGTATTTTGGCACATTTATTTATGAAAATAATGGAAATTAGGAGAAAATGGAGGTGAAAGGTCACAGGTTGCATGTGAGGAGAAAAATTAAAGAAAATAATGGAAATTAGGAGAGAAACTAGGTGAAAGACCACAGGTTTCATGTGAAGAGCAAATAAAGAAAAATAATCGAAAATGAAGAAAATAGAGGCCTCATTAGTAAAAAGGCTTATGAGGCTCAATTGGAAAGCTTCTTCCTTTTAGTGTGAACCTTTTGTCAATTCAATTTTGGAGCTCTCTCATTATTCTCTCTCTCTCTCATACTCTTGGAGACTTAGAGTTTCTTGGAGCACTCTTGGTGGTTGTGGCATACTTGGATTCTTGGAGGAAGAAGGCAAAGGAAGAGTAGGAAAGTGAAAGAAGGCATCGACATCAGCAACTACATTATATTTTCTTGTAGGTACTGAGTTGCATGTATGATTTCTTCACTATTTTGGCATGCATGAAACATGCATGTGGTTTTTCAGTTGTGATATGTCATTGGCATGGAGGATTTCCTGGATTGACAATGGATTGCCTAGCCTTGAAATTTCCTGGATAGACATGGTGATTATGGATTTACTTTCATTGTTTTGTTTTGGTTGGTTCTCATGTTTCCTTAGCTTGGGTTGAGTAATTAGTCCTAGAATCCCTAGTTGAACAAACACTCTCGAGGCCCTATAATAGCTTGGGTTGAGTTACTAGTCTTGGAAGCCTTGGTTGGAAAAATACTCTGGAAGCCCTTGGTGGGTTGCATTACTAGTCCTGGAAGCCTTGGTTTGAAAAGTACTCTAGAAGCACTGTATAAGTTTTGGTTTGAGTTACTAGTTTTGGAAGCCTTGGTTGGACAAACACTCTAGAAGCCTTGGAAGGCTTGGATGGAGACCAATCTGATGATATATTTTTTGGTGATGTCCGAAAGTGAGGTGGAATCACTGTTTGATGGGTTATGGGAGGCCTTTGGAATCCTTGAATCAGTTTTGATTGATGTGTTCTATGAGATCCCACATTCACGCTTAGAATATGGCATGATGGTGAATGGATGAAGAGATATTTGGCTCATCAATTCTATGGTTGGGTGGAACGTGGTAGTCCCATCTCCAGTTTGTTCATTGCATTTATAAATGAGAAATACATTCCCTTGATTTTCATGTGTAAAGCTACTGATGTATTTATGGATTTGATGGATGATATGTTTATTGTATTTCTGTTCCTATTATGTTGGTTATATGCACATTTTATGACAAGAGTTATGTATTGCTCTCAACATGTTTTAACTTGTGTGTGAATGGCTAATGTGTCTATGAATTAATGGAGGATAATGTAGCAAATGGCATGAGGGTACAATGGTTCATAGTGATTCTCAGATAATTATGAGATCCTTACACTTGATTACATTATTTACACCTGTAGATTACATATCGATTCCATTTCCTTAAAGTCACCAAGGAGGTTGAATCTTATCCATAGTGGCCTCTCATCGCATGTTTACCCCAACTAGTTGGCTACTTGGGTAGATATGGGAGGAGGTTGTTACACCTATATAAAATCACACATCCATATTAAACACACACAACAAATTAACACACAATAATCAAACCAAAGACAAACTGGTGGAAAAGGTAGAGAGCCATAATGTGGTCTCTCATGCTCATGTAATTCTCTCTGTTTCAAATAATTTAATAATACATTTAAATACATAAGAAAGTCGTCTTAAGATAGTGTGTCTATCTTAGACTCACTTGGTTGAGACAATTTCTCAACTTACACACTAATTTAGGAGAGCTATTTGGAGAGAAGCTCTCCTCCTTATTTTGAGAAACTAACTCTCATGATTTAATTTAATTAATTATTTTATTTGGATTTATAATTTTTTTTAAGAGAGTGAGGCGAAGATTCCCCCCCTCAATGATATAGGAACCATCTTCCAAGTTCTCAAGTTGCTCCTCAAAGATCATTTTCTTGAAAAAACCGCCAAATCTGGATGCTGAAGAAACTACAATATGAAGAGACTATGTTATGAAACCAGCTCACAAAAGGATAGAAAATATAGTTGAACGCCTTAGAATTTAGCCTCTTCGAGGGGCAACCTTCTTTACATTACATAAAAGAAAAATTCTTGGATTATTCAAATGACAAAACCTCCTTTCTATATATAGGAGTCTAAGGGGTCGCAATATAACCAAGCCGACCTAACAATAATAATATAAAGGACCAAAATAACAATAGAGGGATTCTATGGGGCACAATAATAACAATATGGGGACAATAGGGGCACAACAATATTAATAAGGGATACAAATACAATATTAATGGGGGAATCACTAGTATTATAGGGACCTAACATGCCCTCTCCTTCAAAAATGTGTTGTCCTCAATGCTTGAGTAGTTCTGGATGCTTCTGTATAAAATTCTCATCCTCCCATGTGGAATCTTCAGTAGATAAGTTCTTCCACTTGATAAGATACTCTGAAATGGATCAATTTCATAGTTGTCGAGTTCTTGTTTCTATGACTGCTTTGGGTTCCAATATAATTTTTCCTTCCTCATCAAGTTCTAGCAATATTGTTTGAACTGGGAGCTTTTCGCCTATAAACTTCTTTAAACATGAAACATGGAAAACTAGATGCACTCGAGATGCTGCAGGAAGCTCCAATTTGTATGCCATAGTACCAATCTTTTGCAACACCTTGTACAGACCATAATAATTTGGTGATAATTTATTATCCTTCTTAGCTTGCTTGAGGGACATTTGTTTATAAGGTTATAGCCGTAGGAATACCCAATCACCTACATCAAAACTTCTTTCACTGTGATGTTGATCTGCCTGTTGTTTCATTCTATTATGTGCCAACACGAGGTTATTCTTTAAGAGTTGGAGGACTTGTTGTTGATGTTCGATGTGATGTTCCACTGCTTGAACCTTAGAATTTTCTCTTAAATATGATGTGATGTATGGTGGCTGATACCCATAAAGTGCCATAAATGGGGTCATTTTTGTTGCTGTATGGAAGGAAGTGTTATACCACCATTCAGCCAGAGGCAACCATTTGACCCATTGTGTTTGTTAATCAGATACAAAGCAACGAAGATATCCTTCCAAACATTTGTTTACTATCTCAGTTTGCCCATCAGATTGAGGATGATAAGATGCTATGAGCTAATTGAGTACCAAGACAAGAAAATAATTATGTCCAAAAATTTCCAGTGAAAATGGGATCTCTGTCACTGACAATAATCTTTGGGTTTCCATGTAGCTTTTGAATTGTTTCCATAAATGCAGTAGAAACGGTACTGGCTTTAAATGGATGTGATAATGCACAAAAGTGTGCATATTTGGTAAGTCTGTCAACTACCACCATGATGACACTCTTTCCCTCAGACTTGGGTAAACCTGTGATAAAATCCATTGAAACCTCCTCCCAACATTGGCTTGGAATGGATAAAGGTTGTAATAGAACCGATGTCTTAATTGTTTCAACTTTATTTTGTTGACATACCAAACATTCCGCCACAAAATTTTAAATATCCGATTTAAGGCCATCCCAAAAAAATTCCTTCTTAACCCTATGGTAAGTTTTTAAAAATCCCGAGTGCCCTCCTAAGGGAGAAGCATGCAATTCCAGAAGAATCTTTTGTCTGAGTTGGGAATTATTACAGAGGTATAAGCGATCTTTGTACCATAATGAATCATTTTTCCAGCTAAATTTATCAGATGTACTGGAATCTTGTTGTAACTTTCGAATAAGTTCCCACACTTCTTCGTCATTATTCCATTCCTCCCTTGCTTTGTTTATCCAATCTGGTTGGATAATAGAAATGGCGCACAACAATGCTTCCACATCCTCATCCTTTCTTGAGAGTGCATCTGCCACCACATTTGCTTCCCTTTTTTGTAGATGATTTCAAAGTCATAACCCAGCATCTTTGTGACCCACTTTTGTTGCTCTTCAGAGGATAATCTTTGTTCTAAAAAGTATTTAAGGCTTTCATGATCCGTTTTTACCTTGAAGTGTCTTCCCATTAGGTAGGGTCGCCATTTCTTAAGTGCATGGAGTATTGCCAACATTTCCTTCTCATAAATAGCTTTGTGTAACTTTCCCTTGATTGGACGACTTTCAAAAGCAATGGGTATTTCATCTTGCATTAGAACAGCACCAATTCCATTTCCTGAAGCATCACATTCCACAATAAAGGTTTTTGTGAAGTCCGGCGTAGCTAAGACCGGTGCTTGGCACATTGCCCCTTTAAGATGTTCAAAGGCCTTTGTTGCTTCCAGAGTCCATGAAAATGCATCTTTCTTCAATAATGTTGTTAGAGGTGCTGCTATTCTTCCATAATTCTTAACAAACTTGCGATAATACCCTG
>APFE031573421.1:0-14375 GCA_000404065.3 Pinus taeda
AAATACTATGAAATTTACATTATAAAATACCATAAAATTTACGTAGTATTAAGTTTTGATTAAAAAATATTATTAGATTTATCTTTTTTAACCGAATGGAAATAAATATGTAAATAATAAAGAATATATATATTTCAATTAAAAAATAAAATTAATATCAACATAACTAACATAGTATCAACTTAACTAACCTAGAAAAAAATACTGAATTTATATAAAAGACATTATGTTAAATTTTGATAAATAATATTATCAAAATTTATGTTTTTTTAAAGTTAACGCTTACACTAAATAAATATCCGCATCAGCTTACAACGAAAACCTAGTTAATTATAATCACGGTATCAAAGTTATATTGACAATAACAAATCAAATCTTTACCTGGGTTCCACCTCAGAAATTGAAATCGGACGGAAATTGAAAATAAAAAATTGTACGATGTGGAATAAGCAGGTGAATTTGGAAATTAGCAGAAGAGGAACAAGAATCTATGTCAAAACATACCAGGCTCAAGAAGCACCATACGTAGAGGCATCACCATAGACGACGGTAGCGGTTGTGAGTGTTTACGTTTCATCAGTCATGACTGGAAATCCAACCAGACAAAATGAAATCGCATTGGAGCGACTTCACGCAATCTGTCACGCCAGACAATTTTACCACTGCAAGATCTCCTCCTTGCACCAACAAAATAAAGAAGCAACACTTCATTTCCATTTAACAAATGTTGTGTCATCGTCATTTAACAAATGCTCCGTTTCTGGACACAAGTGCTTTATTTATGGACAAATGCTCAGTTTATTACTATGATTCAAGAGGGAATCAAAATGGATCTGGTTACTATATCACCATAAATTTCCAAAAGAGTGGAATACAAGAATTTCCAACAAAATGAAGCTTCATTTATTCCATAACCACATCCCAAATCAGCCTCGCATATGAGCATTTGATCAATAAATGATTTGTATCTCCTCCCCATGCATAGAGGGCATATTCCAGGACCAATGAACCCACACTTTTGTAAGTTGTCCCATGTTAATATACGATCATGTTCTGCCAGCTAGAAAATATTTTAATTTGTTCCGGACATTCCATCTTCATATATCCCGTGCACGCCTATTATAGTCATTGATCCTCTCAGGCCTTGGAAACTTCAAGTAGATGTCTTGGACCATCAGATTCTTCTTTTTCATTTTACCCCCCATATCATATAGTCTTTCTTATCACAAAGGGTGATGCCAATATATTGAAGTTGCACTACGTTTGACCCCCATTCCTCATGATATGTCTGATGTGCCAAGATCTTCGACCCTTCTCCAACTTTGTTGATCAATGTTTTGAGTCCTTGACAAATATATCCACTGCAAGCAGATAATGTCCTTTCTGTAAAGGATTTGCAATGTATGAAAGGATATTGAATGATTTCCAGCCTTCCCCATGATGGCAACTAATCTAATTTTGATATTGATCCATCACCAACCCCCCAAAGGACAAACCCCAACATCCAATGTAGAGTGTGTTGAAAAGTGTAACTAGGTTCGGTCTTCATAATGACATGTATAAATATGATTTTATGTAATTGATGTAAAGAAGAAAATAAAATTATTTTTGTAATGCTTGAATCATGGGTTTCATGATCAAGGAATTTTATTTTAGTTAAGGTTCCCATTGTGAGCCTTTGGGTTTGTCATAAGTCATAATATTCTATTGAATCAATGTTATGTATGGAAGACCCTTCTTGGGCATGTTACAAATATATGTGAATCAATGAAAGAATCAAAGAGACCCTCCAAGATCAAGCTCAAGAATTTCTTTCAAGTCGGCCTTAAATGAAATTATGAAGCTTCACCAAAGGAAATTTCGGCTCACACACATCTCAAGTCAGCCAATTTACATAGGAAACCCACTATAAATAGGGCAACTCGACCTCATTTCAAGGACATAATTTCAGTCAAGGAGAAGTATGTAATAAGGAGTGCGAGAATCATTAGGAAAGCAACCTCTTAACCAACGAAGAGAAGGAAAGGAAGAGTGATGTCCTTAGCTTTGTTTTTGGGTCTGTCTTGGGTTGAATCACTCCATAGGTGCGAAGTATAGATGATATCTATTGCAAAAAAAGTCAAAGTACTGCAGTCAAGGAGGTAGCCTCCAACTAAAGAGAAGGAAATTAAGGTTCAAGAGAAGGTCATCTACATGTACTAGGGTTTATGAATTAGGGTCGAGAAGTTGTAGGTCTGAAGTAGAGAAAAGGAAGTTGATATCTGAAAGGTAGTAGAGGAATAAAGAAGAAACATGTAGTTTACTATCATTGACTCTATTAAGAAATATAGGTCAAAATAAGAAGCTTGGTGCAATGGTCTTGGAGAGGTCAAATAGATCAAGATTCTTGGTCTTGGTATTCCTCAATTAAAGTCTCTATAATAAGAAGAATTTGTTTGGGTTTTCCTCTCAAGTGGGAGAGGTTTTGGCCCTAACTAATCACCTATATTATGTGTCTCTTGTCTCTTTATTGTTTATGCTTTGGTAGTTGTTTGATGAATAACACTATAATAATCTAACTAAAGAGAAGATAATAATCTAAAGGAGTAGAAAGCATTCATAAGAAGTTATCATTACAAGAGAAATCACCTAATTTCTATGCCCTAGATTTCTCAATAGAGTGTGCATCATACTTCTCCATGTGGGTGATATAACAGATTTCTTCGTGGCACTGCTACTAATCCATGAGGAAAAATTTTGACCGAACATATATCTTTCCTTAATGATATGAGACCACACACCATTTCTAGACACTTCCCTCCACATATTTTTTATAGTCAAATCCTTGTTAAAAGTGGATGTATCTATGAAACCCCAACCTCCTTTGTCCACTCGCCTTACAAGTGTTGACCATTGTACCATATGAATTTTGTCTTGTAACTGCATTCCAGCACATAAGAAGTGGCTCATGATAGATTGTATCTTATGTATGATCTCCCATGGCATTAAATAAAGGTGGATACAATATATTTGAATGTTTTGTAGCATTGATTTCATCATTACCATCCTTCCACCCGTCGTCAACCATCTTTAGTTCCAACTATCCAATTTTTTTGTGAAATCTTTCAATTAACCATATCCAATCCTAGTTATAGTATCCTTTCGGTTTCATATTAAACGTAACGTAAGGTAGGTGAAACCATCATCCAAGATTGACGATGCTACCCAAAAAATATCACGTATGTCCTTTGTTACATTCTCCTCACTATCATCGTCTAACAAGATCGATTTTCCTTCATTCATGCACAAACCAGACACAAATCCAAATGATTTAATGAGGTATCTCATGGTTCTTCACTCCCCCACTGTGGATTCTCCACAATTGGTAAATTATCATCTACGAACATTAAATGAGAGATGGAAATATTTCTGGTTACTCTGATACCTTTAATAATTCCATTATCCTTTAACATCTTCATTTTTCTACTAAGAGAAAGAGTAATGGAGACATGGCACATCCCTGTATAATTCCTCTATATGCATTGAAAAACTGTGAAGGAAAGCCATTAATAATGACAACAAAATTTGTAGTTTTGCGCCAAAATCCATTTATTGTTAAATAGAGACATACCATATTTTAGCAAGACCAAGAAGAGGAATTCACAGTCAATGCAATCATATGCCTTGCTGAAGTCTACCTTTAGAAGGAAAGCTCTTGTTTCCGTGTTTTAATAGAGTGCATCATGTCCTGGGCAATACCAATTACATCTTATATTTGTCTAACTTCTAAGAAACCAAACTATTCCTTTGTAATACGCTTCGACAATACTGGCTTCAACCTATTCACAATCGATTTTGAACACCGCACCGCGTTACAGAGAGATATGGGATGATAATGTGCAAAGGTTCTTGGTTCCACCCTTTTGGGGATTAATGCTATGAAAGTCACATTTATGGCCCCCGAGATGAACCCATGAGTCCTAGATTCTTCAGCTACTGCTAACAAATATGGGATCATCAAATCAATGAAGTGAATAACAAGTTCAACCCCCCACCCATCCAGGCCCAAACTTTTCTCCTTTTCAAATTCCTTCAATATCTTCATCAAGTCCTCCCTTGTGATTGGTTGTCCCAATCTGTCATTATCCTCCGATTGAACATGCTTGGAACTTCTTCGATGAAATTCATTTGCAACCAGAAAGATGTCTCTTGTTCCAAGAATTCACCTTTGAAATGTGTGAATGTTTCTTGTTCAATAGATCTCTATGAACTAAATATGTTTATGGCTTCATCACTTATCCTCGTTATGGAATTGATATGTTTCCTCGCATTGAAATGTGTGTGGAAATATCTAGTATTTTTATCGCCAACTTTTATCCATGTTGCCCTACTCTTGATGCAGATGTATTCTTCCCATGAACGAATAATGTCCCTTCTCTTACACTCCTGTTCAATGATCCTGTGTCGAATTCCTTTGAGAAGAATAATGGGTCCTAAGGATCATTGAAATAACATAGGAAAATGTTAATCTCCCTAAGAGCTTTAGTTTCCCCCTCCTTCATCCCCCTAATCCATTCCTGAGTGACCCTTTTAGCTCTCTAAGCTTTCGACATATGGATTTCATGTGATTCTGGATAGGAGGATTAATGACCAAGACCAAACATTTCAGACTAGAGCCCCAAATTCATCCATTTTAAGCCATTTCATGTTGATTTTGAAGGGTTATGATCTCTTATGTTCCCCTTCATCCCATCTCAGTGTAATGAGCAAGTGATCAAAAATAAATGTTGGAATAATAAAAGATCTTATATATGTCGGATGATTAACCATACTCTTATTAACCATAAACCTATCCTTTTTTTTAGACACCCTCCTCACTAGTTCCGCAATTCCTCCAAGTGGGGCCAAGAGGATCTGACATCAGATCCAATAGGGAAAAATCCTCCATCAAACCTCTACAATAAGTAGCCATACTCTCAATTCTAGATTTTTGTCCCCAAATCTCTTCCCTCCCCATCGAAAAATTAAGATCCCCTATGATGATCATGGAAATTAATGTAAGGATTCTAGATTGCGCATCCTGGTCCCAAAATAATCTATGCCCCACATATGGAGCATATGAATTGACAATTTAGAGCCTTTGACAGTTTCCAATCATGTGCACAGTCATAATAATCCCTGCACATGACATAATGCCTACATTTCAATAATCTTTTGATCCCTAATAACCCCCAGACCACCAGATAATCTAATAACATCATTTGCAACTACATGACATGCAGGTCGCACAAACAACATTTCCTCCCACGCTTTATCTTTGCAAACCATCATTTCTCAGAAAAGGATTAGAGACGGTTTATGAATCGTAACAATACCTCCGAGGGAGCTAATTTTGGGGTCGAGTGTTATCCTTCGAGCACATCCTCCGCTCGATAGCCATTGGATCTACCCATTTAAGATCTAACCGATCGGACTTATTCCACTCTTGCCATGACTTCAAGCCTCCAACAATTGATCTCCTCTGCCCATTCCTCCTGATCCAATGCCCCCCGTACCCCACTTCCCACCAGTCACCCGGGGAGGAAATTTGTTGGCTTTGTCAGAGTTTTTGACAGTCAGACAGTTGAACTAAAATAAAAAAATACAAGGCCGAAAGGGGAAAAAGAAATAGCACGATGCAGACAAACCAACATAAATGATTATGGAACATCACTGGCATGATCGAACCACCTGATAGCATGGTGAAATTACTAGAATTTGATTATCGTGTTTGTTAGAAACAAAGCTCTCCGAGCTCATGTTTGTCTAGTTATGGCATCAAGTAGTTAGAAGACAGAGGGGATAGATTAGGACATCTCAAGCCTCAGAGAGTTTGAGAGTATTGTAAAAAGCCTATAAATGGCTAAAAGTTCGAAGGAATAGGGGTTCAACTTTTGGAGACTCTGGATACTCTGTTCCTCCCAGCGTCTCATCTTCATTCCAGTAATACAAGCTTATTTTGCTGTTACATGTTCAATTTCCATCTTCGCCTCTGTTCTAAGCTTGCACTTTAATAGGTTATTCATGTTTTCTTTTGTGTCTAATGCCAGATAACTGTCATCTTATCCTTGCGTTGATAAATTAGATTTGCAAACTTCATTTATTTTCTGTAGCTAGCCATTCATATATGTTTATGTATGTATCTTCTGGTATAGTCAGGATTCTCTATCTATTAATTGAATCTATAAACCATTGAGCATTAGTGATCGAAAGCCTTGTCAAGCTGAGGGTGTTCATGCATGTCTTGAGTTGAAACTGAGTTGAAACAGTCATCTGACTTGATCCATACCCCAATCCATTCCAATAGTTCAGAGAACAATATTGAAGATTTATATGTTACCAGGCATCTCCAAGCTAAAACCTAGGAGAGTTTCCTGGAGTGCTAACAGGACCAATCCTCTCAACAATGTTGAAGGGTCCACAAAGCCATGGTGCTAGCTTGGCACATGATCCAATCTTCTAGGATCTCTTCTTTAGTTTGATGCGCAAGTACACCTGTTCCCCAACCTAGAACTCTTTGAACAACCTGTTCTGATCTGAATAAATTTTCTTCCTATCCTATGTTGCCTTTAGATTTTTCTTTATAACCTACATTTTTTGTTCCATTCTATCAACATATCTAGTCCAATCAATACCTTGTAGACCGAATCACTCCAACTGATAGGAGTGTTGCAACTCTGCCCATACAATGCCTCAAAATGACTCATCCTCAACGATTCTTGATAACAATTGTTGTATGTGAACTTTACCAAGGGGAGATACTCTTCCCACTTCCACTGCTGTTGCATCACATACATCCTCAACATACCCTTTAATATCTTGTTAACCCTCTCCATCTTTCCATCTGTATGTGGATGATAAGTTGTAATGAAGGCCAACTATGTGCCAAACCTGCAAATAAATCCTTCCAAAACTTGGAACTGAACTTCACATCCCTGTCTGACATAATCTTCTTCGGAACACCATGCAATGTGACCATATCTTGGATGAACACCTATGTTACATCGCTAGCTGAGAATGTAGACTTCACTGGAATGAAATGTGAAACCTTTTTAAACCTATCCACAACAACCATGATGGAATCATGTTGTCTCACTATTCTTGAAAACCCCATAATGAAGTCCATGGAAATGACCTCCCATTTCCACTCTGGAATCACAATCGGCTCTAGCAGTCCACCTGAATGTTTACAATCTACCTTCAAATGCTGACAGTCAAAACATCTATCCACAAACTCTACTACATCCCAATTCAAATTTGGTCATTAGTAAAATAACTTCATTGTTGTTCGTGCCTTCGGATAACCTGGGTGACTTGAATAAGTTTTTGCATGAAATTCCGTCAAGATCACCTTCTTGAGCTCACTGTTATCCGACACATATATCCTGTCTCGGAACCTAACCAATCCCTCTATTGTAATACAATAATCCATATGTTGTTCACCTACACCTGTACCTGTACCTGTACCACTACCTGTACATGTACCATCACCTGTACCTATACCTGTATTATCACCTATACTTGTACCTATACCATCAACTGTACCTTAACATGTGCTCTATTGCAACCTGTGCACAATATCCATATATCTGACTTCCTAGAGACCTGCTCGCAAGATCATATCCTGTAAATCTATCCCATAAGAGCTCACAACTGCTAAGTAATTTACTTGTACCCCCCTACTAAGAGCATATGCCACTCTATTCTCTTTACCTTTGATATATCAGATATTGAAATCAGACTCACTAATCGTATCCAACCACTAAGCCTTCCTACCATTCAGATTCGGTTGGTTAAATAGATATTGCAAACCACTGTGATCACTCATCAATGTAAATCTCCTGGCGAGAAGATAGTGTCTCCATATTTTCAACACATGTATAATCATTGCTAGGTCAAGATCATGTGTGGGGTAGTTTTCTCATGCTCATTTAGTTCTGCAACTCATAACATACCACCTGTCCATCCTGCGTAAGGACTCCACCAAGTCCTCTCTTGCAAGTGTCTATGCATACTACAAACTCTTTGTCTGGATCTGCAATCTTTAGCACTGGTGCATGTGTCAATAATTGCTTAGGCTTCTAAAAAATAGCCTCACACTTCTCTATCCATTCAAAATTCTTACCTTTCCTTTGCAATGATGTAATAAGATAAGCAATCCATGAGAAGTTCCTAATGAATCTCCTATAATAGTGTTCCAAACCCATGAAATATCTCACCTCATCCAAATTCTTAGGAGCTACCCATTCCATGATGGCTCTTATCTTTTCTAGATCTACTACAATTCCATACTTGGAGACAACATTCCCCAAGTAGTGTACCTCAGTCTGAAAGAAACTACACTTGTTGAACTTAACATACAATTGATGCTCTCTCAATAACCTCAAAACTACTGATAAATGCTCGACATGCTATTCCTTATTTTTAGAATATGCCAGTATATCATCAATGAACACAATAACAAACTTATCTAAGTACAAACACAACACATTATTCATCAAATACATAAATGTAGCTGGAGCATTAGTTACACCAAATGGAACTAACACAAACTCATAATGCCCATGCCTGGTCTTGAATGCGGTCTTGTAAATGTCCTCCCCTTTGATGCATACCTAATGATATCTGTATCTCAAGTCGATCTTAGAGAACATTGTTGCTCCCTTCAACTGGTTGAACAAGTCATCAATCCTTGGTAACAAATCCCTATTCTTGATGGTCACTTTGCTCAACTTCTTGTAGTCAATTCATAATCTGAGAGTACCATATTTCTTCTTCACAAACAATACTGGCGCACCCTAAGGTGATACACTTGGCCTAATGTATCCCTTGTCCAACATTTCCTTCACCTATAGGTTTAGTTCAACCAACTCAGGCGTCCTCATCCTGCAAGGTGTTTTTGATGATGGAGTTTCCCCTGGCACTAACTCAATAGAAAAGTCTACCTCCTTGGTGCGACGGAAACTCTGTAATGTCCTAAGGAAATACATCCTTGAATTTCTGCAAAACTGGGTACCTACTCAACACATCTATATCCTCAACTCCCTTACCCTTATCACTATAAATGTGCACTGCAAATAGTTTACACCCTTTATTGTGACTACACTTGGTTTGCATAGTTGTCACCATCCTAACTGATGTAGCTTTCTTCTTACCCTGTAAAACTCTTGGTTCCCCATTGTCATCAACACACTCAATGGCTTTGACATAACAATCTACCTTGGTTCTATGAAGATACAACCAATCCATGCCCAACAACATAATGTATGAACCCAATGGTTGTACATTCGAATATGTTGTAGTAGGCATACCATTCAAATAAAATGCACAAGCTCTTACCCAATGATAAACTCACTTCTTTGTACCTATAGACAACTGCACTAACCAAGACTTTGCATGTAATTCCTTACTCAAACCACACTTATCCACCAAGTCAAGACTAACATAGCTATAATTAGATCCAAGGTGAATCAAAATAGAAATAACTTTATCACAAATCTTACCGTCCATCTCAATGATAGATGCCTGATGATTTGCATGTTTTTTATCCAATGTTGCATAGATACATGGAATAATCTTACCAACATCCCCAATAGTTTGTGCCTCCTGTGCACTGTATATATGAGGTATACCACCCTGATTTTGCGAACAATCTCTCCTGCAATGATCCTTTCCACAAATCCAATACCCTATGGGCTTCCAACCTATCTCCTTGTTCATTTCTCCTTATCAGAATCCTTGTCCTCTATCTAATGCATTAAACTTTTTAGGTGGTGCAACATTCTCCTTTTTACCTGTACCTTGAGGCCTTTCTCACTTTTTGTCCCATTTTCCTTTGTTCTTTGCATTATCTCTCCAGTCTGGCTTAGTCTTAGCTCTACACTTTAATTATTCATAGAAATTCCTTAGCTTCTGAATAGCTTCCTCCAATGATCTAGGCTCATCGAACTCGATCTTGCCTTTAGAACTAGTAATCCAATAATGAACCTATGAATCCTGACCTGTTCCTCTGTGAGATAAGGCAAATACCTTAGTAACTCCAAGAACTTGATAGTGTACTCATCATCTGTCATGGAACCCATCCTTAGCTCATAAAATTATTTTTCCCTATCATCAAAGTATCTCTTTGACAAGTAATTCTTGAATATCCACTCAAACTCACTCCAAGTCAAATCCTCCTCATGAATACATCTGACATTCTTCACATATTCCCACCAAATGTTTAATTTACCTTTGAGACTGAATGTAGCCACTCTAGCTTCTATGTTCTTTGAATAGTCATGCAATTTGAAGAATTTCTTCATGATAAGCAACCATGCCTCTGCATCCTGAAGTTTCTTCATCTCTCTATCAAATGTTGGTGGCCTTTCTTTCTTAAATCATCCAGCAGATATCCCCTATCACTCCTCCTATAAGGATGATAATGATGACGATCATTATGCATATCTGAATCAAAACTAGAATAATGTGTCTACCCGCTTTCCTATCAAGAGTGTCCAACAATCATCGATATCTAATTGTGTCATATTTATCTGACTTGTGAGCACCATGAGACCAACTACCATATTCCCCATTAGTTTTATCCTCTTTCTCATAGTTGATCTAACGTGGTCCCTATCGTTGCAAATCTGACAAACTTTGAAGTATTACTACATTTACCACTGCTTGTTTCTCCTGTGCCTACACGATTATGTCATTATCTACCATACAACTCCTTATTTCTTCCTTTAAGCTTCTTAGTGTAACTTCCACATTAGAAGAGTTCCGAACACCATATTCCTCTTCGAATTCATAGGGAGAGTATTTTTACTCAACCATCTCGCTAGCCATTTGATATTTCCTCCAGCAAGGTATATCATGTGAGCTAAACAAAATCACAATAAACCAATGTACCTTAGCATAGATCAGGGAGGATACCTTGTTTGCAAGATCAACAAATCAGCGTGGTACATGTATAACATAATCATGAGAACATATAAAAACTTAATACATAAGCATATGATCATGCAACCATCATCCTAGCTAGGGTCTAGTAATCAATGCATGACCTTAACAACAACACATACTATGACCTCATCCATGACAACAACCACGACAACACTGTACAGTTGACCAAATGAAAACATGAACATGCATAAGTGATGCATAACCAACTATAGATACGCATAAGAACATATGATCAAGAATAAATGAATGATACTTGAAATCAAACCTACACGAATGTTACATGCAACCAAGCATACAAGAATGTAACCAAACATGCAATAATGTAACCAATCATACTACAATGATACATGTAAGTGACATAAATCGACATGCAACCAGTCATACACTCACAATGCTATGTTCCACCACAACAACCTCAAGTCTCACATGACGACATCACTACAACCATGAACAACATCATGCAAATCTGAAAAGCACCCGAAATGAAAGTGTGAGAGACACACATGCAACTAACATCCATGCGTAACCAACACATAGCCCATATAGTTCGAGGGGTGAACCATGATATGATTCGACCTCCTAAGTCACGTTAAGGAAGTGGAACCAATGGAAACACACCATGCAAACATTTAACATCAGCTTCAGGACCCTCAGGAACCAATCCAACACTTCAAAAAACTTTCCCTTGGGTCCCACTAAACTTTTGGACAACTTAAGCCTCAGTCACTCTCATGCTATATGCATGATAGTGTCCAGAAACCAAAATTCACTCTAACATGCTTGCCTACCATAGTTTAGAGACTCATTTAGTCAGTGCTATGCTAGCTTCCCCGAGATTTGAGCCACTTTTTTTAGGGCCAGAGCCCAAGTCAGTACCTAGAATTGAACCATCTCTTCATAATAGTAAAATAACATGGAAATGATAGTGCTAAATAAAATACTTGTTTAAGACATTGACTGGACCCCTACTAGCCATAAAAGACGTTTCGTCAAACATATCACAAATATGTAAACTACATGTGTAAATAACAGTTATGAGCATATGGGTCTCATACTTAGCTGAGAATCACTAAGAACCATTGATGCCTCAATACATCAAATTACATTCCATCCATTAGGTCAAAGATACATTGATAGTTCAATTACAAGTAAAAACATGATGAAATCCATACATGGTTGTTGTCATAAAACACATAAATAACTAGCATTATAGCAACAAAAATACTCATGAAAGTACATCCATATAGACACATATAATCCATCAAAATTCTCATAGAAATACAAGGAGAAATAGCCTTTCATTAATGATGGAAAATCCAATTCAGGGATGGGACTTCCACATTAGAATGGATGAGCCAAATCTATCTTCATCCATTCACCCCCATGCCATATTCCTAGCATGAATGTGGGATCTCATAGAACACATCAATCAAAACTCAACCCATTAAACAACGATTCCACCTCATGGTCGGACATCACAAAAACATCATCAGATTGGTTTCTATCCAAGCCTTCTAGGGCTTCCATAGCGTTTGTTCCAACTAAGGCTTCCAGGACCAGTATCTCAACCCACAGTTGTCGCTGAGCTTCCAGAGTGTTTGTTCAACCAAGGCTTCCAGGACTAGTAACTCAGCCCACCAAGGGCTCCAGAGCATTGGTCAAACCAAGGTTTCTAGTACTAGTAACTCAACCCAAGCTGTTGTAGGGCTTCCAAAGCATTTGTCCAACCTTAGATAACTGGGACAATGATTCATGAATTGTCTTGTGATGCAGGACCAATTAGGCGTAGTCAGCAATGTGATAGCATGATCACATGTTGTGTTAGGGTCCCACCCTAACCCCCTTATCTATGTAATGGGACCACGTCATAGTTAAGAGTCAATAAAGCCCATATTAATAATTGTAAGTGGTTAATCTGCAATTAATAAAGGAACCACATTTAGTTGCAAATGGGCCGTAGTATTAGATAGATGGTATTAGTAATAAGCGATATTGACACGTGGTATTACTTGTAGGAGTCATATATAAAGGATAGTAACTCCCTGCGAAGAGCATAGTGTCTTATTTTTGTAATCAAGCTCTGCTCTATTGGAGGTTGCCCCCTCGAAGAGGCAAGTGAACATTTCTCTCTGAATAATAAAGTCATTGCCATTTTGTGTTCTCGGTCTCTTTTCTTCGCATATTCTGTATTTGGGTATCTTTTGCAGGTTAAGAAGCATAACAAGTGGTATCAGAGCTCTTTCCAGGTCCGGTGGGATATCCATTTAGTAGCAATTTTTTTTTTTGTTGGCTCGAGACGTGTTCCGGTGTCTTTAAACCACGGGATCTGTCATTGAGCGCAAAATCTGTGGATTTGGGGAGGCATGCACGCAGGAAATACAAGAGGTGGTCACGTCTGTTCTACTCCCTTGTAACCCCTGTGGGTACCCCTTCGAGTAGTAGCGCATTAGACAGAACCGCGCACTGACTGTCTTCCACGTACCCTCTAGGTATATCGGAAGCCCCATAGGCTCCCTGAAAACCTCGCCATAGATAAACCAACGACCGTCTTGCGGCTACAGTACACTGAGAGCAGCACTCGGAGAGATTAATCGCCCGTACGATAGGGTAGTCAGGTGGTACGGCTAAGGGTATGGTCTACCCTCCTTAGTTAGAGCCCTGAAACATTGGGCCGAGTACTACTACCAGACCCTTATGTATATTGCGATCTGTAGCACCTGATACTCCTCACGACCCTAGTTCTTGTTTTACTCATCATCTCTTCCAGATCCGCTTGAGCAAAGGAGTGCAGCAGCAGCAGACATCGGTCCCAACCAGCTAGTTCTCTCAGATCCAACAGACCAGATGCATTGTGCAGGGTTCCTATACCAGGGTATAATTGTCGCAGGACTTTTGGCCGCATTGACATTTTGAGGATTTGGCGACTGCATTATTGATCAAGAAGGAGTAAGTCTGAGATGTTTCGGGGCGCTTATTGGTGATATAGCCCATTAAAATCAGGATGACGAGCTAAGCATGGTGGCACCATCCAATTAATTGGGCAAAAATTTTTTTGCCGGTCCCAAATTTTCATCACAACGGTGTATGGTAGCAACTAGAGCTCAAGCGATGGCCAATGAAAGAATGGACAAACTGGAGGAAACGGTGAACAAAATCCACACTCAGCTGGAAAAAATAGATCTGAATAAAATGAACCAACTACTTACAGGAATGAGTCTCCAGCTACATAAATTGCAAGGAGAAGACAAGGAGGATTTGAGGTCAAACGGCAAGGAGCAAGCCCACGAGGAGGGGTATAATGGCTATGAAGGCATTTACGGTGAATCTAGCCACTCTCCTCACATCTGGCACACCCATCCACCACCCAATCAGTGACTTCCTAAGTTGAATATGCATAAATTTGATGGTTC
>APFE031573427.1:2078-24015 GCA_000404065.3 Pinus taeda
TTATGTTGATGGTGTGTTTCCTACTTGTCATTGTAAGTGTGTTTATGTGTTCCATTTCTTAATCTCTTGCTGCTATTTAAACAAAATAAGTGATAAAGTTTGAATTCATGCATGCCATGCTCAGCTTTCAATTTTGTTTAAAATTTATGTTTTCCACTGTCTAGAGAGGATTCGAATTCATTGTTCGCCCTCTTTAGCCTCTCTTATTTCCTCCTTGATCATATTTTTCAGCTAAAGGCATCAGTATAAACTCCTACCTTGCCCCAAAGACCCACCTGCAAAAACTAAGCTCAATCCCCGCACCCTGAATTGCACTCCCTCCAATTGCCACCAAAAAACCCAAAAACTTTAAATCAAACCCCCTTATCAGTTTACTAGCCTAAAATCCTTATTCCTAATTGGTCAAACTCATCCTATTGAGAAATCCACCAAGTTTGACTCGGGAGAGCCTTCTCATACCTCGTAGTGCTAGCTACAAGGTGAAATGGTTTGATGTAGCTTTGAGGTTTGTCTATCTCAGCCTAGGTGAAATCTCAAACGCTAACACAATTAACAATCTCATCTACACATAGAATATAGTTAGCCACACTTTCATCATTGTACATCCTGAGATTTTCATACTGAATTCTGAGGGTTTGAAGTTTTGCTCATTTTACCTGATCATCTCCTTCATAGCTTAGAACAATCTTGTCCCATATTTCCTTTGCGGATTTATACTGCATAACTTTGACAAATTCTGATTGCAATAGACATCCCAATATAGTATTGACTGTCTTTGCATTTGTTTCATATTTCTTCTTCTCAGCCGGATCTGTAGGAGTTTCTAATGGAAAAGTATACCATGTATCTATGATATCCCAGACTTCAGTACCAAGAGATTGAAGATAGGCAGTAACTCTTACCTTCCAATATACAAAATTTGTCCCATCAAAAACCGGTGGCCTGATTGATGCTTCCCTCTCGTAGTTGCTCATGATGAAAGATCTTCCTTCAAGAAATCAAGCTTCTTCAGAAGGACCTGCTCTGATACCAATTGTTGGAAATAATACTGAGAGGGGGGTGAATCAGTATTATTAAAAAAAATTCAATATTCCTTCCTTAATTTATTGATCATTAACTTGTATATAATAATGAGCATGAAACAAGAAAAACAGATAGTCACACCAAAGAACACCAGATATAAGGTGGAAACCCAATGTGGGTGAAAACCACCTGCTGCAATATGTCTCTATCTTCTTTCAATTAGAAACTTCTTTTACAATGATTTTGTACTGGTGCAGTCCTTTACCAGTACGCAGGCTGCAACCTGCAGAGAGCTACAACTCTCTCTCGTTTTCCAGTCTCTCCTGGAAGGGAGCTACAACCCCCTTAGCTCTTTTACTTCTTTAAGGACCACGTTTCATTAATTTTCAAACTGGATCCATGAAAATCAAATAATCATCAAGTACATGTAAATCACCCAATCTCCTTAATGAACCAATGAATCGCCCGACTCTTCAGAATGCTGTAAATAGAAAATTAATACCAGAAATCTAAACCCAGAACTTTGCTGCAATAGATAAAAGTCAATCAACAAATGCTTCAAGATAAGACCGCAACTTCACCAACAGGGGCCTGCGTATATCCGCAACTCTTCTGAGACTGAACTACGCAGATCTGCTCTGGTTGTTCTTCTGCTCTGCATACTTTTCTTTAGATCCGCACCTTTACTTCCGACTTACAGCGTACATCCGCACTGTGCCTTCTTCTTGCCTGCGTACCTCGCACTTCGCCCTTTTCTGTGATGCGTGCGCCCCGCACTATGCCTTCTCTTGCGCTGCGTACCCCGCATTGCGCCTTTGGCTTCACAGCATACTCCCACACTGAGCCATTTACTGAGCTGCGTATCCCCGCACTGCGCCTTCGGATCGCCTGCGGACTTCTGATTAGGGCCAAATTTACAGTCCTCTAATGTGCCATAGTCAGTCAAATCCACAGATCTGTTCATGCGCCCGAGAGATCACGACATGTCAATAGATTCACCTTAAGTTATCTCTTTGATTTAGATCTAGCTTTTAAAATCAATCACCCAAAATTTCAGATCTTAAGATATTCAAAATTTCACCAGTGTGTGGCCAAGAGATCTCCTTTCCTTTTTATAGGCAACCCTTTCTCAATACCATGGTCCAAAACCATAATAACACAATACCATGAACCCAATACTTGGGATCAATAATTTTGGATGCAATACCACGGACCAAAACCATTTGATCAAAAACTGTCGGACTAATACCATCAACCATTCATGAATATTCCCACGTGCACACGCTTTTATGCATTGGAGAGAGTGAAACTGGGGTCCGCACCTTCTGAACGTATCACCTGTGTGCATGTACACACTGCTTGGTCGGCATACCTGCGGGTCCGCAGCTTATACTAGGATTACCTTCGGGTATCTTAATTTCCATGATTTTGAGTGCCTGAACTGAGATCTACTGCAAGAGTGAGTTGCCATCAAGTACAACACATGTACCATAGAGCCAAACCAGAAACATAATGCCAACAAATAATAAGAATGAAATAGGACAAATAATTACCATAACATCCCAAACCTAAATGAGTGCAATGCATGATATTAAGTAGTTGTCATAGTTAAGAATATAAAGTTGAAATAGGTTTATAATACATCAAATATACCAATCACTTATGTTACCAAGATCTTATGTTAAATATAAGTCACAAATACCAGGTCAATAGCAAACCTACTCGTTTTCCCTTTTTTTAAGAAAGAAATTCAAGAAAGAAAATCATTACACATATAATCTTATCAAAAGGGAATGAATCATAAAGTTGTGTATGATAATATTCTTGAAACCAAGTAATTATGTAATGTTGAAGAATTGCTAAGTGTAGGCAATAATGAAATACATGAGATTCTATAGGTTCCTGCACTGACAATATTGATCTTGCACTCTTGTTGTAGACACAAAAACATTGAAATTTTATGTTTTGTTTGACTTTAATTGTTGATTGGCTAGCATTAACAAGAATAAATAACATGTTTTGGATCACAACAAATACCAAGCTGACTTTCTTTTGGCAAAAAGATAACTTAATTCTAGGGGTTGCCAATAAATGTTTCTCATTAATCATAAAGAGCTTAAAAGGAAGGATGGCGGAACTTAGAAACATGGAAATAAGGAAGAGGGAACAACTGTGTGTGTGTGTGTGTCTATCTATCTATATATATATATATATATATAATTTGTTGAAATGTGTGACTAGGTTCGATTTTCATAAATGTGAAATTTACTCTTGATTCATGTATATTGTAAAAAGAAAGAAAATGTGTTATTTGTTATTTTTGTAGCATGGGTTTCATGCTCAAGGTAATTTTATTTAGAGGTCAAGCACCCATTGAGTGCTTCTAGGGTTTTTCCTAGTGTTAAGAAGTCAATAGAGTCATTGTCATATGAATAAGACCCCATTGGGCACATTGTAACATGTCAAAAGTAATATCTTTTATTTAGAAGTGTCAAAATATGCTCAATCAATTCTCATCATTCAAGAAAATGAGAAGCAAAAGAAAGGCAAGAAAAAAAGGATAGGAGGATGAAGGACAAAGTTATTGGGTTATTTCTCTCTCTCTCTCTCTCTCTCTCTCACGTGCAAAAGGAAGGCTATGGTTTTGTAGCTGCAAGATCGAAGTTCTGAAAGTTGTAGAAAGAAGGTCGAAGAAAGGACTCTTAGGTCACCTACAAACCCTAAAAGGAGAAGCAACGCAAGTGAAGGTAAAAGGAAGCCTTGGAACCCCTAAAATTTCTCACACGTGAGGAAGCAACAACTATTGCAGGGGCTGAAAATTTCAGACTTACAATGGAGGCCAAAATTCTCTAGTTGGGGGTTGAAATTGCGCAGAGCTTTGAATGGGTTTGACTTGGATAAAATAATAACATCATCAAGAAGGTTAGTCTTTATCTTGGAAGAGTATTGGTATTGGTCTAGAGATCTTGGAATTGTTCATTTGAATATTTTATAAGAAGAGAGTAGATTTTTGGGTTTTCCTCTCAAGTGGAGAGGTTTTCACCCTGGCTTGCAACTCCAGCATCAAAAGCACCTTACAAGATGAGCACACATGAGTTAGTAGAGTTAAATTTGCAGTTGGAAGAGATTATTGATAAAGGATAAATTATGCCAAGTGTATCGCCATGGGGCACATCGGTATTGTTTGTTAAGAAGAAGGATGGTACTCTCAGGTTATGCATTGACTACAAGTGGTTGAAAAAGAGACCATCAAGAACATGTATCCATTACGAGGATTGATTAATTGTTTGATTAGTTGAAGGGAGAAACAATGTTCTTGAATATTCATCTGAGATTTAGATATTATCAAGTATGCATTAAACAGGAGGACATTTACAAGACATCTTTCCAGACCAAGTATGGGCATTATGAGTTTGTTGTAGTTCCATTTGGTTTGACTAATGATCTAGCTACCTTTATGTGTTTGATGAATAGTTTGTTGCATCCCTATTTGGAAAAAAAATTTATTGTGTTCATTGATGACATATTGGTTTATTCTAAAAATAAGGAAGAACATGTCGAACATTTGGAAGTAGTATTGAGGTTTTTGAGAGAGCATCATTTGTATGCTAAGCTCAGTAAGTGTAGTTTCTTTCAAACTGAGGTACATTACGTAGGACATGTTGTCTCCAAGGCAATGTTGAGTAGGTAAAGCCTCTCTATGGACATAGATGATCCCTCTAGCCCAATGAGTGGGTCTAGAAACAAACGAGACAATCTACAAGACACTTTCCTATATTATAATCGAAATAAGAGAAGAGGAAGGAGACCTACCTCGCTATGATGCTATAATGCATTCCTTTGTTTAAGATCTTGATCACTTGCTCTTGAGGCTCATTCCTTGCTTCTTATAGAATTTGAATACCTGCACAATAGGCCAAAGTCATGACAAAGCATAAAAGTGAAACAAGCATAATCAAATGTAATCCAATTAATAGATCAAGGAGCATAAGATAAATGAAGCACGGACACAAGAATTTATGGAAAGTCAACCAGAAGTTGTATATATTAATAAACAAAAGAGGAAGCATACAACCCAGGCCTTGATGTTAGTAGCCCTACTTGATTAAATGTCTAATTCCAAGCTCAAGCACTCCATCTCAAAGCCAAAGTGAATATCATGAAGGCACTATCTCCACATAAGGGTGCCAATAATCAGAGACCAACCATTTGGGAATGGAGGGGAATGAATTTATAGGTAGGGAGAGGGAGTTAAGATCTCACCAAAGATAGGGGAAGTTACTCATCTCAAGGAGGAAGCTCACAGGGATAAGATCAGAAGGTAATATTGGGATAATTCGACCACATCCACAATGAACATCATCCATCTTGTCATTCTGGAAGGCTCTAGATCACAAAGCTTCCCCTCCACTTTGGGAAAACATGCCTTTTAGGGTTCAGTGCAAGTATCCAGGAAAAAGTTGTGCTAGCAGCACGAGGCTCATATGGTGCAATCTGCCTTCAGCACAAGAGGGCAGTGTCAGTCACCCTAACCCATAAATTAGGGTTTTGAGTTCATTTTTCTCAAGAAAGGTTCAAGGCAAATTTTCATTACTCCTTTAGGGAGGACCTGAACTGCATATCACGATGGGTACACTACATAGTTGCTATGTTTTTGGCACTCCGGGGTATGACACAAGGAAGTGCAAGAGGTGTGACAAATTATTGTGTAACAAATGCCCCCTAAATCATGAAGGCAGAACAAGGAGTGATGGTTAAGATTCTTTACGAGATAGTGCAAGGAATAGAACAAACATCGTCAGGAGACATCCAAATCAAGGACACATATACATATACATATCTGATACCTCTGTCATATATATCAAAACATGAATCCATGGTATGGAGACAGCCATCCGAATAGAAAGGACCATGTGAAAAGATCCATGGTATGGGTGTAGCCATTCGAATGAAAAGGATCGTCTAGAAGTCTAAGATCCACAGTATGGATGCAACCACTAGATATAGAATATTTCTGGTCAATTTAGTGTCCTAAATTGCTCTACATAAATTATCAATCATGGTATCGTAAACTGATAAGTGTAGTGCACTATTTGTGCTAGATGGCCCTTCCTACTTCGGTGTTTTTGAGTTTTAAGTTGTTTTGGGGTTTTTAATCTTTTAATCCCTAATGATGTACAATGTATTTAACAAAACCTTAAATCTACTTCTGCTAATGAAATGAGGACTAAGAGGGCTTTAGGACAGATTTGGAAGTAAAGTGTTTAGTCAAGAAAAGAAAAAAGAAAAAAACGGAGTTTCTATTCTTGCTATTATGATTGTTTCCAAAACATGAACTAAAAGGAAAAAGTGAAATTGCAACTATCTATTATGAAAACAGAACTGAAATGAAATACTGAAAGTGAAATTACAACTACTGATTAGTCTATTTCAAAATCAAAACTTAATGAACAGTTAAAAATGGAATTACAACAAAACTAAATGAAAAACTATGACTGAAAATGAAATTGTAACTAGTCTACTATAACAACTAAATGAAGTGCTTTGTCACTCTGCTACACAATTTTGGGAGAACAACCTCCTTGTGATAACATTTTGAGGAATTCAATACTTCATTGTTCTAAGAGACACTAAAACTGAAAATGAAATTGCAACAAAATCAAATGAAAGACAAGACTGAAAGTGAAATTGCAACTAATCTACTATGGAAACTAAATGAAGTGCTTTGTCACTCTGCTACACAATTTTGGCAAAACAACCTCCTTGTGATAACATTTTGAGGGATTTCATACTTCATTGCTCTAAGAGAAAGTAAACATAAAAATGCAGAGAAAGACTCATTCATAAATGAAATATTTCGCCACTTAGTTTTAAGATGAACCATCAACTGAAAGGGTTTTTAGAAACATTCACTTACAACATGAGTTACTAAACTAACAATAAAATGGCATTGATCAATTTAATTCAAAATCTAAAGACTAATGAATAGCAAACAAAATGAATTACTCTACGCTACTAAACTCAACTTCAAGCTACTAATAACAAACTAGAAAGTAGTGAGACAAAAGAACTATTTTGTGATACAATAAAACTATTCTGAGTTAGTAAGAAGATGACAAAAACTGTATTACGAACAAAGTTAGAAAATGGTTATAAAAATCATGGAAAAACACAGTGAATTTACAGTTTAACTATGAAAGGAAAAACAAAAATAAAATGTAACCTTTACCAGCGCAGGGGCCCTCTTCAAAGGTCTCAGGTTATATGCACTTGATCTGTACTCCAACAACGCTTTCAGGTATCCATGAAACACGGTTTTTATATTAAAAACAGAGAATGAGTTCTTCAAATTACAGAGCGGAAATCAGAATTTAACACATGATCAAAATCAAACTTGTTATGTGTTCTTCACACAGGTATTTATAGAGAAATTATATAACTGTTTTAAGGAGAAAAATAAGCTACAGCAAAACACGTAGGAAGGAAAGTATGTGAATTCTTATCCTTGGTTGGTTGGAAACATAAATCTACGGTAGTGGCTATTGGATTCAGTTTGTGCAAGTGGTAGATGAAGTCCGTGGCCTCGGGAAACTGCTTTGGATCCCATCATTGAGAAACGTGTAAAGAACAGAGTCATGTTTGCCATAGGTTTCTTTGTTTGACTTCCCTTTGATCGAAGTCTTCCTCGTTGATATAGGCTACATGAATAGGATACAATCCATGTCCTGATGTTTTCCAAGCTACCCATGTTGTCATTTTCCCCTCTTGACACCTGGAATCTACAAAAGCGTGGAAGTAGCTGCGAAACAGTCAATTAGCTGCAAAATGTGGCTTCATTCCGTAGCTAAAAGAAAAAAACTTATTCAAATAGAAAACATAAAATTATAACATGTAAATCACTCACGTAAACTCCTTGAGGCAATGTATAATGGTTTTTGATGATAAGGATGCATTTTTCATGGAAAAACTAAGAAGGAAGGATGAGAAAAGTTGCTAAGCGAAAGGCAGTTTTGGAGCTCAACAGAAAGATCATCATCATCATATATATAAGGTCCACGATATGGTCTCAACCATCCGTATAGAGGAAACATGTATAAAATCATGAATAATACATAACTCCATGCAGCCTGAGTTATATCAGATAAAACTTAGGGTCTTGCGCTCCATCCCAACTCGATCAAAGTACAAATTCTAACATGTGAATGATTGTGTTGAAATCAAACATGCTAGAAAACCACCTAATTATCGGCCAATGATGTGAACCATTAACAAGCACAAGAGAAACCACCAATAATGTCAATGTCTCTTAAGGTACGATAGTACAATTCATGAATGTGAAAATGAATCTGAATTCGAACACTCGTGGAATCATCCGATCGAAGGCCAATGATGAAAACCTATCGTCGAATGTGAAGAACTTGCCATTAAGGTATGCAATCTCTAAGGTACCGAAAGGGAGTTTCTAAGTAATTTTCCCATATAATGTGCTGAAGTCGACAAGAAATGACCTGTCGAAGGAGGGCCATAATGATTCCCTCATCATCGACATGAAACAAGGAATAAAGTGGAATAAACGAGTATGATCCAAGATTGTGGAAAAATGTCAGACAATTTATAGGTAGTAAACTACAGATAGGACTTCTCTTGACAATATCAGTGACACAACTCCAACGTGTGGTAGCATTTGACTCAACATAGGACCAAGGGTCATGACGATGAAGTGGAATAGTCAGATGAGAAGGAAAATGGATCACCCAAACCTGAAAGGACAAGTGACTATGTGAGAATATCCAAAACCCGACATGAGAAATAGATGAGTGTCACTTTCGAGAGCGACATGCTACCTATACAAGAGATGTTTGACTTTCACTTTTTCCCCACTATTTCTAGTGAGTACCCCAATTATTTTTAATCATGAGCTTGAAGGGGATAACATATGCTTGTTGTATAAGTTCATTCTTTGAATGAATCCATCCTAGTAAGTTTTACGAGTCCTAGGAAGGAGAAACTCGGTCTCGTCATGGTGGAAAGTCCTGCGTCATTTAATTTTTATGATTCCAATGGAGGTGAAACTCGACTTCTTTTTCATGTTTAGAGAGTTTGAAAAAGAAGTGAAAAATAAAACTCCAAAGGTCCCTTCTCATAAATCGTCTCTTGAACCTAAAAAGGTAGAAAATAATATCCAAGAGAACCTATTAGCCATGTTCGACTAAGGTATTCATTTTTCGTACAATAGTCTATCTTAGTCCGGAAAAGGGTTAAACTTATACTGAGTCGACATCATTTCATTTACTTTAACGAGTTCAAAAATACAAGTGCTCGACAATCTTTTCATATTTCAAGGGTCAGAAAAGAGCTTAAAGATGACTCCGCCTAGAAGAATGAGTGGTATAAAAGGATAGAAACTGGTTTCAATCATGATGGAACTACTCGAAACATGTAAGGGTCAAGAGGCTGACTAATAAGACCACTCATCGTAGATGTTCCTCAGGCAAGGGTAAAACAACCAAGTGAAAGCGTATGAACAGCCAAAAAGATGGTGACGATGGAATGAAAAAAACAAGGCTCATCCAGTAAAGCATACTGATAAAAATGGAAATCACGAGATGTAAAGTGGGAATGCTTTCATTTTAACACAAGCTTGAAAAATAGGAAACTATGATTGAGTATACTGGAAGATGGTTTCATTTTTTCAAAAGCTTGAAATAGAAAAAAGCTATGCTTATGTTTGGTTTCATTTTTACACAAGATTGAAACAAAGATAAACTATGCTTGAGATAAGTTTTCATGCCCCTAGAATAATGACTCAAATTGAGGAACATAGCCCACAATCTTCATTTCATTCACCTAGGTAGACTACTAGTTACTAACAGGTGGATGGAACAAAGGTTTACTTATGAGATCAAGTGAAAGACTCGACGGGGATTTTACGAGATCTAAACAAAGTCTCTAATTGGAAGGGGATTTGTTTCATTTTTTAACAAGCTTGACACAGGAAAAGAACCATGCTCATGACACCCTGTTTCATTTTTACCGAGCTTGACACAAGTAAAGGAACCATGCTCTTAATCTATTTCATTTTTTAGCGAGGTTGACATAGTAAAAGAACTATCCTCATGCGACCTGTTTCATTTTTTAACGACGTTGACATAGTAAAAGAACTATCCTCATGGAGACCTATTCCATTTTTTAACGAGGTTGACATAGTAAAAGAACTATCCTCATGGCCCTTGTTTCATTTTTTAACGAGCTTGATGCACCTCAACAATGGGAGGATTTCCCTCCAGTTCATTTGAAAGTGAAGTAACCAGAAGAAACTGAGCAGTACAAGGTTCACGCTCTACTGGAAAGTTACGGTTAATTGAAGGTATAGCAAAGGCTACCATTTTATCAACCAATGGTTGGTCGAGAATGGACTCATAAGACTCACTTTTAGAGAGAGTGGGGTTGACCAAAGATGAATTTTGATCAATCATTAGATCAACTAATGGAGGATTGGGGGAAAGATTTCGATAACCATCCGGAAGACGAGGTTGGGAAGCGGTAAGGTTTTCCAATTCTTTGGAAGCTTCATCAATAAGAGGACAAAGGTGAATGGGATGATTACCTTCACATAACATACAAGGAAATTTGACTTTTCCCTTTTTCCCATGGACCTTATTATTACTTGTTGAGGGTTTGTCACCAGCATGAACTCTAGAGGCTGATGACAAAGGTCAATGTGAACCTATGGACCACACTTCTAAGACCTTGGGAATACAGGTGCAATTCCGAAGCAGGTGGTCAACCTTACATAACATGCAAGGGAATTTTACTTTCTCGGGCTGGTTGGAAGATTTTTCTACTTCAGTTGCATCTGAAGGAATGGCTGCTTGGTTGCCCCCTTGCTTATTTCTCTTCTTTTTCTTCATCCTCTTATTTTTCTTCGTCCTCTTCTTCTTCTTCTTAGCTTCCTGGCTACTAGAATCTAGACTTTCACCAGGAGAAGAGGAAGAATGGGGTGAAAAAATAGGTGAAGAAGGTGAGAGTTCAACTTTAGGATCAATATGAGGTTGATGTTGTTCAAGTGGAGGAGAACTCGGTTGAAAAGAATTTTGGACACTCAGAATCACAGAGGCCGAAAATAAACAAACTGGTAGACCAATGGTCAATCCAGGAAGGGAAAATGTTGACATATAAAGAGCACCAGTATTTCCAAAAGAAGGAAAAGGACTAGGATTCCCGTTAGATGGGTTTCCTTCACTGGTAGACTCAGGAAATTTTTCCATTGGTATCAACCTAAGATCTACTAAGGAGTATTTCCACAGGAAGGATGTTTTTTCGGAGTTAATTAATTGATCATATAACTTTAACAAAAATAAATCAAAAATGGGTAATCTAGGAAAACGTGGTTACCAAGTATCCATGAGCTACTATATACACCTTAGTTGAAACCAAGGACTTGATGTACGGAGGCCAATATCCCTGAATGTTGTGTTCGGTGTATCATATTTACAAGATGTCTAACTTGGTTACCTATGGCTAAAGGATAGAAACCTAGTGGGGTCTCCCAATATATACTTGATGGTATGGGGTGCAAAAGTCTGTGTCAGCGTTATCTAATGCATAACCATTTGGTGAGAGAGTTCCAAAATGCGTGCCATACTGAAGTGCCTTTGATATACCCGAAAGTACTGGAGAACCTTCGATATACTTCCGTACTAGAACGGGATTTCACCCCCGGGATACAATGCTGGCAGTTAATGACAGCTGCTAAGTTTATAGATGTCGGAACATGTCTCTAACCTAGACCTCCAAATGTTAAGTTCCAAATTTTGCTTAGGTTAATTGAGGTAGATTTTAATGTTTATCTTCAATTATGTTTCAGTTTTGGGCTTAAAACAATGTCACCTGAATCCCTAAGATGCAGCTATATGAGAAAAGGAAACTTTCCACTTCAATGAAATCTAGACTAATTAAAGGAAGAAATTTCAATCAATAATGCATCAAACAAAATACATCATGCAAAATTCCTTTTACTGACTTTCACTTTCGTCTTCCAAATGCAATGCCAAAAGTAAAAATGATTTTCATTTTTCACTATCCTAAATGCAACTTTTTCGAAAGCAAAAAGATTTTACTTTACAAAGATGCACTTACATGAATTATGCTTTTCTTTTCATTTTGAATGATTTGATGCACCTAATACAACTTTTTCTTTCAATCACTGAAAATTGTGATCTATTTTCAATGATGAATCTCAAAATATAACTTTTCAATGCAACTAATATAATGCATTTTCACGAAAAGGAAATTTTGAAAGACAAGCTAAGACAAATGCAAAATGATGCTTTCAATGATTTCCACATAAAACAACACTCAATTAATCAAAAATACCACAATTTCAATGACACCAACAAGTAGCAAGTGATGAACAATTGACTATAAACCCTAGAACTCAATCAGATTTCACTTCAAATCCAATGAGACAAATTTTGCAAATTAATCAGGACAATCAATCAAAAAACTGACAAATCCAAGCATACAATATGGGAAAAGACATTATGGGCCAAGACACACTGGATTCTAAGGTAGTTTTGAAGCCTCAAAATTTTTTGCGACAACATGGGGGATAACCACCTGGTCTAGACCTTAAAAGCAGCTCCTTTTCTGTTTGGTATAGTGGGTCTGACTGGGGATAATGGGACCAATTTCCCAAAGAGGATTGATTTTATAATGTTATAAGATGGGACGGGAAATGATTCAACTGAGTATAATCTAATCTAAATATTAAACACATGCATATATCTTAAACTAACATTATCTAATTATAAATGTACCCACGAATAAAATAAGATATGTGATCTAAAATGATGTCTCACAATAATTGGTAATAAAGATCATTCAACTTCCAAAAGAAATGAAATCGTTTAACGATAATTGTTTTGGATAAATAGTTAGAAAAAACAATTGAGAGAACTATATTGCATATAAAATTTGTTTATGTATTCAAAACGGAATCACAGTTAAAACATTATACATAAGTGCAATAATGAAGAAATATAATTCAAACTTTCATACATAAAACAATCAATAGAAAGAGTATTTCTTAATACATAAATAAAACACAATCATGCAATAAAATTGCCATATATGATAGGCCCTACTCATGTGCTTCAGCAATATTGACCCACTTGCATCCAATCCAATACATTATAAGAGTACAAAAGTGTAATTTCAGTAGAGCATGCTAGATATTCAAAGAAAAATAGATAATGTTCCATTCATTTCATCAAAACCTTCTAAAAAATATAGAAGTGTATGTCTTGAAAAGTGTTTTTGATAAACTTATGGACCTCTCTCTAAATGCATGAGAGTAGTTTAAATACTAAAATACATGCCTCAAAATATATTATTACAAAAATAGTTGAGGATTTTTCAAACAAATTTCCTCAATGTGGGCAAAAAATAAAACTAAAAATAAAATTAAACTAATGCTTACCTCCTTTGAACTTGAACTAAGTTAATATTCTAACTTGATCTCTGAGGTTTCAAATGTCAATCATTGGCTTGAGCTAAGACGGCCAGCTCATTGTGGATTTTAACTACCCAGCAAATATGGCATCTGATAAAGCTGACACCATATTTTGTGTAGAGGTTGTTAAACACCGTAAAGTCATCCACTGGCTGTGTGGTTTTACTAGAAACTGCCAATATGTCTCCCAATTAAGCCTGGTTAGCTATTTAATTGCCTCTTCCTTTTCCTGTGCTGTCTGTTTCCACTACTGCTCTAGTTGTTTAACATTTGGTAGAAACCCTGGCACGCACTCTTTGACAAGGTTGGCACCATGGAGGTTTTCATTTATGGCTTCTATTATACTGCTTGTTGCTCCTGGTGCTATTGTTTTTTCCCTTTCTTCTTATTTCAACTGTGAATCCTAGTCCTTAAGCATAATATCTTTGTTGGATTCTTCCACTGTTGGTAAGTCATCCTTTCTTCCATCCTCGGATTCTTGTCAAGTGATAAATTTAGAAACATTTTTTTGGATTTTTCATATTCAAACCTCATATCAATTATTTGGTTTTTCAATTATCATTTGTCTCACAATAAGGATTTATCTGCGAGATTTTCTGGTAGAATATTTCTCCTTGCTGCACTAATAGGGAATTGAGGCTGACTGCTTCTTTGATGAATTTGTCAATTTGCAAATTATCTTTGAATTTATCCACCATGGCTTATATTTGACAAATTTGTGAATCCTTTTCTGATAAGCTGGCCTAGTATTGTAATCTCATCTATTCAAATTCCCTCTGAAGTTGGGCTACCTGCTGTTCTACTTGCTGATTCATTTTTTCTTGTGCTAATTGTTGTTCAAGCAGCAGAATTTTGTGCTCCTTTTCCGTTAGCAGCATCCACACTTCTGTTGCCTTATCAATGGTTGTTGTGGCATAAGCTCCTGTGAACTGTGATAGTTTTGTGAGATTCTCTGATGGGTCAACAGGGGTGTCCTTCCACACAACATCCATTGGCTCATTTTCTAGAGTTGTAACAGTCGTGGTGTTTAGTTTCCTTTTCTTCCTTTCTATTTTAACTACAAACTTATGAGTAGGACTGTAGAATATATCTAATGGAGGTATCTTTTCAATTCTCAAGAAAATTTCGGAAGTAGGAACAGCAGGAATAATCTCAATACCCTGAGAACCTGTAGCTCCTTCCTCTGTTGTTTCTGGATTTGCTTTATGTTGGGTTTGCTTAGGGGTTTGCAGTTCAAATTTTTACTCAAGATTTGTGTCTGTACGGAGCTTCTTATTGAATTTCTCCCATTCCTGTTCCAAGTCAATGACTGGATCCTTATCTGATAGAGGTGAAGTAGAAGAAACCTTTGCCTGCTTCCTTGCCAAGGCCTGTTCGGTTGTTTCCTTTGTACTTCCATCTGTATCTTTCTCAAACTCTTTATTTGTGTTTCCTCCTACATTTTGAAATTTTCGTTCTGAATGCTCTTACTCATGAGTCAACTTCTCTTTGGTTTCTTCTTAAGAATTTTCTTTTGAACTTCCCTCCAAGCTTACTCTAGGAGTTGGTTCTCTTATTGGTTCAATATGTAATAGGTCCAATATGACCTTTAAAAGTCTCTTATTCCTATACACATGAAAAGCATTAATATCTTTCAGGCTCAACAATAATGATGCCAAATGTAGGACTTGTGAAAATGTTTCTGCTTCTTGAAAGAGGTGATCAAAGGCATCCTTTTCATGGGTGAATTGTTTGAATTTCACCATAGTGGTAAATTCTTTAGCAAAGTGATTTGGGTCATATTGTCTCCCTGGAATTGTGGTTAATTTTAGAGACATAATAATCTCTTATTATTTTATTGCATGTCCATAATAGTGTAGTGCAAAAGAACCACATTGTAATGGAAAGGTTGGCCAAATTTATTTCTTCTGCTCTTTCATTCCTTTGGTTAAACTGCCCTCCCCTACTGTCTGGTAAGATATTTCTCTAGCTAATAGCTTTTCTGGGACATAATATGGGAGGACATGCGGAGAAGCAATGCTCCCAAAAACTCTAATATAGGTGAACGTCTCTTCCCCGAACCATCTGGCCACTGGCAAGTTATCTACTTTGAACTCTTCAGAAAACCTATGCGTTGTTCTATCAAAAATAGCTTTATGAATAGGAAGCATAAAACCCTAACAGATTTTGTAAAAATGGGGATGGAATTGAGATTCCCACAAAATTTCATAGTATATATGAATGGGGAGCGAGTTTTGTACAATCCACTTCCATCCCATATTCAGAAATTGAGAAAAAAACAAATTGGTCCATAACAAAAGCACTCATAAAGAAAGGGGGGAAATTCCTTAAAGAAACGGTTCTCTTATTTCTATATTCCATAATGGTCTTTGCTAAATTATCTAATAAAATCTGACTCCAGTTCATAATTGTTGCACCAATTAACGGGAGCCACTCCATAGAAAATTTGATGCTATCGGGTTTACCGAATAACCTACACATAATTGTTACTTTGAAACTATGAGGGGCAGAGAGGGATGCTATCGAGTACATACCAGTTTTATCCCATTTAAGTTTGCCTCCGCTTGACCTCAAGGTCTATGTAACGTCCAATGGGTCCTCGTTCTCTTTGGCAAAATGCTCAAGGAACACTTTGTTATAGATATTTTGAGGCTCTGGTAGCTGGTACGTTAGTCATAGATTTTCTGGTGAGAAAGACCCCATGACCTCTTCTTTTTTATTCCTAAAAGTCTTGGTTGAGACATATACATCATGAATTACCCATTTTACCATATCTATGTATGGTAATATCTTTGGTTTCACAGTTATTTGGTGCAAGAATGAACATTTTGTTTCAAAATAGGAGGCGTCAGATGATTCTTGGGCATTAGTTGTTACCTTTGTTATGAGCGACCCGTGATTTTCTTCTTCTAACGGGTTATACATAGCTTCCCATGTTGTGGCTCCTCCATATTTACTACATGTGGTATCGAAGAAAAGTGGTATCATTTTTTATTTCTCAAATGAAGTCTCATTTCCCTTCTTTTCCATTCTTTCCAACGTTGTTTTTTGCGAAGGTTTCCTGAAATGGAGAAAATGAAAATTATCGGATAAACACAAAGCAAGAATGACAGTGAGAATTAAATGATACAGTTAACCTTGAAAGGTGACAAGAAAGGAGCTTTCATTCGAAATGCAAATGAAAGATATCAAATCACTTTGATTCGTTCTTAACATAAATGCCATCAAAACTTATTAAATAAGAACTAAGATCTTTTATCATGGCATTTATTACTCATTTAAATTATCACATCGCAAACAGGAAGGGAAAAACTTTAAGGTGGTGAGTTTAAAGTGTGAATGTCGAGTATGCGATTGCGATAATATTATCACAATATCACATTTTTTTTTGCATTTTCCGGAGCTGTTTAGAATTTTGCAAGATGCGAGGTGAGAGGCATACTTTTCGTTGTTTAGAGCACACTCTACCTAAATGAATAATTATTGTGTAAAGTGCCTGTTTACTAACCGTCAAATTTAACTTAGAGTTTATAACATTTATTTTTATCGGGTCTGGGTTATATCGTGTTTCACAAACTTTTTGTAGTTCACAAGATTTGCCTTTAAGTAAAGTGTCACGATGCGATAAGTATTGGCTTGCTATACCGCATTATGGCAATTCGCATATTCCAACAGGCTTTGTGAGTTGTGATTTTCATGAAAGTCGATATGTGATTGCGATAGGCGCTTCATTTTACAAGACATACCTTAAGTCTTAGCTTTAAATGTAAATTTCAATGATATCCTAAGTTTATTACGGTGATGCCTTCCATCGCAATTCGCGAATCCCAGATGTTGATTAAACTTTGACACACATGGTACAGCGACATGCGATAAAGTGAGAACCACTAGCCTTAAAGGGATTTGACTTGATATCTTAATTTATTTCTAAAATTTTCAAAAATAAAGCACTTAAGTGCTAAGTTTTTTTGGAGGTTTTTTTTTTATAAAGGGTCCCCATGTATTAATAGAATATTAACTATTAAATCAATAAATGGGGGGTTGTTGAACATCACAATAATTGACGATTCACTAGAAGAACCAATTATCTCTGATAGTCTTTTGAAACTTCTAAAACTTCCAAAATAAAGATAATTCAGAAAATAGGAATTACATGAAATTTAAGATAAGTACATTTCTTTGAATATGAAAACAAAACTCACCTGATTACCATCCACTTGATATCCTCTTCAAAATGAAAATTCCTTTGCCTATACCAATATTTACTTGGTTTAAAGATAAATCAGGGGGCTCTTGCATATTAGCTTTTTAGATGTACTCTTTTGTCACAAGTAGAGTCTATGCTCCCAGCAAGTATCCATAGCCTCGACAGGGTTACCTTTTAACCATCAATGATTCAGTATCACATCCACATAAGAATGCAAATTTTAGAGATAAATTTAGACTCATATACTTATTCTCCTCTCTTTTTTTTTTTTTTTTTTTCCTTTCTTAACTTTCCCTTTCTCCTACTTAAAGGTCATTGTCTTGGTTTAGTGGCCAAAAGTGACAATTCCATTCACTGGTTGTAACTCAACTGAACAAGTTGGCTCATGATGAGAACCATTGTCTTTTGATTAAAATAATCTCAAGCCATTACCATGTTTTTATATCCAATATTGGTAATGTCAGTTATTATTTTTCTATGAACATGGTAAGTTGGCTCTTGATGAGACCTCTTATCCTTTAAGTTTAAGTATATTTTAGAATTACACTCTAAAGAGAGAAAAAATTACTAGATGGGGAGAATCATTGACTCCTTAAGAGTTTCTGGATGACAATTATAGAGTTGAAGGTGCTTATCTGCATAGAATTTTTGCTTTATTAAAGATACTTTTCTTGACTAATGATAGAATAAAGGTCTCTTTATAAAGTTGAGGTTTCAGAAAGGATGAATGATTTTGGTGGAAAACAAGCAAATTTCAGATAAATAAAACTTAGCTTATGTCTCAAATGTGAAAATTATCTTCTCAACAATCTCTGCTTATACAAGCGAAAAATCAAAATATAAAAGAGATTTTTATTGAAAGGCCAAAAGTAAATACTATTTAACTTTTATTTTCCTAGAAAAAGTAAAGGCAATAGTGTACAAGCGATAGAAGGGGTTATCTTCTATGAAAAACATTTCTTCAAAATATGCCCATTAATAGGCATAGAATATCTCTTTCTTGATAAATATTGCAATAAAAAGGTTGATGGTCTTATTTGTTCCACAATCTAAAATGGACCAAGCCACATTCTTTGGAATTTGGTATGCTTACCTTTTTCCTCATGTGCTTTATCCCACTTCAATATAAGGTCTCCGAGTTGAAAGGGTTTAGGACTTACATAATTTGCATCAAATGAAGACTTGACCAACTGTTGATAATGTGCATGTGTGATATTGGCTTTGTCTCTTTCTTCTTCGAGTTAGAGGATTTGAGATTGCCTTAATTGCATAGAAGAACAAGGAGTTTCTTCAATAAATTGAAGGCTAAAGAGGGAATAGTTATATTTATAGGAAGAATAACATCTTTCCCATAGACCAAATTAAAAGGAGAAGTGCCTATTGAGGGCTTTTGTGTTATTTGATCTGCCCATAGATAAAATGTTAAATATTTATGCCAGTTTTTCTGACTTTGATCAACGGCTCATTTGATGATCCTTATGAGATTTTTAGTTGTAGATTCAGCCAAACTATTTTCCTAAGGATAATAGTTAGCATAATATTTAAGTTTGAAACCTATTTTAAGAGCAAATTTTGTCATAGCATTTCCTATGAAATAAGATACATTGTCAAACATGAGGGCAATTGGTAGGCCAAATCTAGTAATAGTAAACTGGTCAATAAATTCAATGATGTTTTTAGAATTAGCTACCTTAAGTGGAATTTATTCCACCCATTTAGTGAAGTAATCAATTGTTGTAAGGATATATCTATGCTTCTTTGAAGAGTGAGGAACAATCTCACCTATTATGTCCAGTCCCATTGCTCAAATGGTTGTTCAATGTTGATCGGTTGCAATGGTAATGCGGGTTTCCTCTGTCTTCCAGCAAATGTTTGACAAATTTTTCATTTCCTTACATATTCGTGTGTATCTTTGAATTAGGTTGGCAAATAATATCCATCATGCACGATTTTATGTGTTGTTGTGTCTCCTCCAAAATGTCCATCAGCTGTTGCATCATAGCGTTCCTGCAAAACCTTTTCTGCCTCAGATTTTTCAAGGCATCTAAGTAAAACAGAATCATAATTCTTCCTAAACAAAACATCATTGATGATTTCATATTGCTTAGATTTTAACCTCAAATCCCTTTTTCTTTTGTAACTAATTTGCATAGGGGCATATCCATTTTTCAAATAAAAGATGATATCAGGATATTTAGATTCAGTTTTGCTGACGGTTACCTCACATATTTGTATATCATCACCTGAATCTAGCAGTGATAGTAAGTTGGATGCTCCAGCTAACATTCTGCGAAAACTTTGACCTCTAACAATTTTAGCTGGTCTAATCTCAATGTCATATTCTTGTAATGTTGTTACCCAATTTTCTCTTTTCTCACTTGCTTCTCTTTGCATTAGTAAACTTCTCACTGCTAAGAATGGGACTACTACCTTAGTGTGAGTTTTGAGAGGAAAGGGTATGAAATTTTTTATTGATTTGAAAACAGAAAAAGCTTGTTTTTCAACATCTGAATAATTTAATTCAACCCCCTACAAATTGGAACTAAAGAAAGCAATTGGTGCTTCGGCTTTGTCATCATTGACCTGTGTCAATATAGCTGCATATGATGTCTCGGAAGCAAAGGTATATCAAATGAAATGATTAGAAAAATTCAGAGTTGCTAAAGAGGGATCATTTATGATTGCTTGTTTGATAAGATTAAAAGCTTCATGCTCAGTATGTCCCCATTTAAAAAAAATATTTTTCTTAATCATAGATTGGAGGGGTAAAACAATTTGTGAAAAGTCAGGGAAAAATCTTTTGACAAAATTTATCTGAACTAGGAAATATTGCATGGATTTTTTATTATGAGGCAAAGAGATTTCAGAAATTTATCTTATCCTATCAGGATCAATGTGAATACCATCTTTAGATATAATAAATCCAAGAAGTTTTCCTTTACTTAAAGCAAAGAAAAATTTCTCGGGATTTAGAGAAATTCCATATCTCTAACAACGTTCAAAGATTTGTTTCAAATCCTTTAAATGATTACTGCGTTTTTTTTAATACACAGTTATGTCATCTAAATAAATTACCATTGTTTTATTTACCAAACCTTTGAAAGCTATATACATGGCCCTCTAAAATGTTGCACAAGCATTGATTAATCCAAATGGCATCTTTTGGTAAGAATATGTTCCCCATTTGGTTAGAAATGTGATCTTCAGTCGATCATCTGGATGCATGAGAATCTGATTATAACCTGAAAATCCATCCAAAAAAGACATTACCTCTGAGCCTACAACTGATTGCAGTATCTGTTCCATAGGAGGCAATGGAAAGTTTTCCTTCTGTCAATCTTTGTTGAGATTGCAGAATTCTATACATATTCGAATATCACCATTCTTTTTCCTGACTAGGACTAAGTTAGAAACCCACCTTGAATGCCTGACAGGAAAAATTATTTTGGTTTTGAGAAGTTTATTCAATTCAGATTTGATCTAATTTTCTAAACTTGGGTGAATCTTTCTCAACTTCTGTTGTACAGGCTTTTCATCGGATATCATACGAATGGTATGTTGAATGATGGAAGTATCATATGTCTTAAGATCTTCATAATTCCAAGCAAAAACATTTTTGTATTTCTTTAACAAATGCATAAAGGTTATTCTTTCATCAAATGTAATAATAACTCCCACATTGATATTTTGAGGTTTAAGATCAATTCCAAGATTAACTAATTCAAACCTCAAAGTTTAACTTTGAATCTTTGAGTGAGTAGGTTTCTTGAACCTGTCTTTGAGATCATATAAATCTTCCAGCTTAACCAAAGGTTTAGGTATAGAATTTGCAATTGTTTCTTGCTTAAGCTGGATATCGTGTTGATCTTCATCTATTATCTGGTCATCATAAGAGTCATCAGATGTTATAAAATTTATGATATCCGGATTGTAGAAATTTTGAATAATAAACACATATTCAATGGAGATTATCCTAATCATGTACTATTGTTGAATACATACACAATACATAAGCTCATCTATGTTGATCATCAATATAGCAGCATCAATAACAATAAAACATCAAGAGCATGCACACATTACCACAGTATGTAACCCGGGGAAAGCTTACAGCAGAAAACCCCACACTATTTGTATATTAATGATTGATAACATGTAACATTACAATAGTCAATACTTCTCACAAGTATCCA